>CM077090.1:2048779-2172910 GCA_039513925.1 Platanthera zijinensis | reverse complement strand
GCGCATCTCCTCCGACGTCTCCCGCCTTTAACACATCTCTATACCTCTTCGACGCAAGCCCTAAACAACGGAAAATCTCTACACCTCTCTCCTCCTCCTCTCCTCCCGCGTTCTCTCTGCTCCATCGAACAGCGGCAAAGCTCGCCTCTGTCAGCGGCAAATCGCGCCTCAAACAGCGGCAAAGCTCGCCTCTTTTCCTCTTCTTCGGTTAGCAGCAAAGCTCGCCTATTGACTCAGGCAAGTCCTTTTCCTTCTTCTTCTTTGCAAAGCTCGCCAAGATATTTTCTTGCGCTGGCTGGTTGTAAATATTTTTTCCTCCTCATGCAACTTATGTTCTTCCTGCAGCTAAAACTCAAGCTTATGTTCATCCTGCAACTTATGTTCCATTCCAGTTTATTTTTTTAAGCTTTTCAACACATTTCTTGAGTGCTTGATAAGTCTATTAACAGCAAAATTTGTTTTCAGAGTTTGGATTTGCAGTTTGGAAGAGAACCTGGAGTGGAAAAAAAGTTGAAAAGCTGATGCAGTTTGGTTCAGTAACTAATAGACTTTTTTTTTTTTACAATAGTGTTGTTTTCAGATTTTGACCAATCCGGCATATAGCTTTTTAACTTGTTATGTCTATTAGCGTGGTCAAGGATATGATGGTGCAGTAACATGCGAGGTGAATGGAAGGTCTAAACACGTTATTCCTTAATGAATGTTCACAAGCTTATTATGTTCACTGTTTTGCACATAAACTTCAGTTAGTACTTGTTGCAACATAAAGGAAAGTGAAGACAGTACATAATTTTTTCAGTGAATTAATATATATTGTTAATACTGTTGGTGCTTCCTCCAAACGTAATGATCAATTGCGATCTGCTCAAAAGAATACTTCGATCACATGATTGCTCTAGGTGAAATTGAAACGGGCACAGGAAGTCAATCAAATTGGTTCACTACAACGACATGGTGATACGAGGTGGTCATCTCATTTAAACTCTGTTTGTAGTGTTTTAAATATGTACAATGCCACGTGCTCTGTGTTGCTTGATATTAGTGAAAATGGAGGGACATCTGCTCAGCGTGGAGATGCAGAAGCAGCGTTTAGAAAAATGGGAGTATTCGAATTTGTATTTATCTTGCATTTGATGAAAGAAGTTTTGGGAATCAGTGACGTTTTATGCAAAGCACTGCAACATCAATCTCCGAATATATTAAATGCTATAAATTTAGTTTCGACACCAAAAGCTCTCATTCAGAAATTGCGAGAATCTGGCTGGGAAAAGTTCTTAAAGGTTGTGAACATATTTTGTGCGAAAAATGGAGTCGAAGTTCCCGACATGAATGCTCAATTTAGTAATCGTCGGTTTCGAAGTCCACGTGATATCATTACAGTGGAACATCATTTTCGAGTGGATATTTTCAACTCCACAATAGATTGTGTGTTGCAGGAGTTTAACTCAAGATTCAGTGAAAATTCTATGGAACTACTTCGTCTAAGTATGACTTTAGATCCAAGTGATGCAAACAAATCTTTCAATATTGATGATATATATGCCCTTGCAAAGAATTTTTATCCTAAAGATTTCAGCGAGCATGAAATTTTTGTGTTGAATACTCAGTTGCAACATTATCAGATTGATATTTCTTCCCACAAGGACTTCAAGAATTTGCTTACAATTTCCGAGGTTTATCAAAAATTGGTGGAAACGAAAAAACCGAAGACCTACTATCTTATTGACAAAATTATCAGACTCATTTTAATTCTTCCGGTATCAACAGCAACCACAGAAAGGTCTTTCTCTGCTATGAAACTGATAAAGACAAAACTTCACAATAAGATAGAGATGAATTTTTTGCTAATTGCATGACTTTATATATTGAGCGAGAAATAGCGGAGAAAATTAACAAAGATTGTATCATAGATGAATTCTATGAAGTGAAAAAACGTCGTGCACAATTGAAGTAACATGTATATGGTCGTTTGTTTTTTGCTCATTGAAGATATATGATATATTTTGTGATTTTGTCGAAAAATTGTCTATTTATCTTTTGTATTTAAATATTTTATTTTAAAAAAATTGGCTTCCTGACTGGGCCCCCCTAGCCAAGATTCCTGGATCCGCCCCTGCCCACGTGTAGAAGAGGATTGACTTTGCACTACCATATTCTACACGTACTTTCCTAGTGTAGGCGGTCCCTGCAAGTTAGCTATCGATAGTGAGAGCTGCGTGAATATCGTGGCCCAAAAGAGTCTTGATTGTATGCAGATGAAGGTTGAGCCTCACCCCCACCCCTATTGTGTCGTCTGGGTTAATAAGATAGCGATTCAGGTCACCCAGCATTATCTCGTACCGATTAGCATCGCCTCATTCCAGGATCGGGTCTGGTGTGATGTCACTCCCATGAACGTCGCCCATGTATTGCTCGGCTGCCTTTGGCTATTTGATCGTGATGTCATGTGTTTCGACCGCTCGAACACGTGTGTCTTTTATGACAAGGGGCGGAAGATTACATTGTCGCCTACCCAAACCAAGGAGAAATCCAAGGGTTCAGATTGAGTCTTCTGTGAGCATGAGCGCCTCGAGACCCATATATATCTTGAGGCGAGGCGACTTTCTGCGAGACAGCATTGAGTATGACATCATTTATGTTATGACGGCCACTATGGCTTTTGACTGCCCCCCTGACGACCATCGCCCAGCGGTGCGTCCCCTTTTTGGATGAGTTTGAGGATATCATGTCTGATGAGCTCCCCGATAGTTGCCCCCTCTACGGGGCATTTAACACGCTATTTACTTAGTCCTGGGGGCTCCTCTCCCGAACTTATCCCACTACCGTATGCACCCTGATAAGCACACTGAGCTCAAGAGGCAGGTTGATGAGCTTCTTCGGAAGCAATTTATTCGTTAGAGCTTGATTGTGTGTGTAGTTCCCGCCCTGTTGATGCACGTGCATCGATAGCCGGACCATTAATAAAATGGCGTTTATATTGGCAGCCCCTATATGCCTATTGGCAGCCCGGCAAAACAATTAAAAACACACATAATATGGCCGCTAATAGCATCCCAAAACGCGGAACACGCGCCTTTTGAAAATAGGCATACTATATGGCATTTTTAGAAATAGTGTTCAACATGAAAGTTGTAGATCTCGACGAGATCTACAACTTTTATGTTGAACACTTTTTCTAAAAATGTCATATAGTAGGCATATTTTCAAAAGACGCAGAATCAGGGCGGAACACAAAGTCGACTGGGTGAGATGTGCCGAGTGAATGTTCATCATACATAGTATATGAGAAATGAAAAATGTCAGGTGACACGTCTGGAATCGATAAATGTGGGGTGAATGTCATATCTGGGCCACGAGTTACCTCATAGGATGGGGGTTCAAACGGGAGTACGGTGAGAAGTAAAGTGGTGGAGGTAACGAAAAGTGAACTAGGAGTCGTAGAGGTCCTCTCGTGGGAGCTTGGAATCAAGCAGTTCTTCTGGGGAAGAAGAACAGCTGTGTGTCCCTTATGCTCAAAGGAATGAGTTTCTCTCACCATCGTGCATGACATGTCAGTCATACTGCCAAGCTCGCCCTAATAGGATATGACAAACATCCATGACAGCGACGTGACATAAGATTCTATCCGAATACGCGCTCCCTATAGAAAACTCTACCAGGCAATAATGAGTGATGGACATAGTCAAATCACTATTGACTCCGGATAAGCTATAGGGTTGTTTTAACAGATGCGTCTATAGACCCAATATGTTGACCATGCGCTGAGAAACAAAGTTCTGCATACTACCATTATCTATGATAATGGAACAAAATTGTCCCTGAATGCATGCAATGGTGCGAAAATCTGTCTCTTATGGTCATTCTCAGTAGGCTCTCTAGGGATAATCAGACTATAACGCAGGACATAGACTAAATGCTCAACGTGCTCACCTTTCACTTCCATAACATCCTCAATCTCGTGTTCAGGCTCAGGGTGAGACTCGTTTACGTAGACTCCATACTCAGGCTCACGTCCATCAGGAGAATCGATACTAGCGACGAAGTGGCGTCGCAGGCACTAAGAAGATTTGTGCCCCGGTTCCATACACTTGAAGCATCAGAATACTCCCCAGTGTTGGGCTTAGCCCCAATAATCTCCTTACCCTTGGGAGGGATAGTGGATGAAGTAGGGGTTCCAGTAGTGATGGGAGGGTGAGGGGAATCCGAGAACCTAGTCGTGGTGGTAGTGGTGACACTCGATGTAGATCTCTCAGTAATCCTACCTCTGGAGGTTTGCTTCTGCAAGCACTCCACTCTGCGTGCGACTCAAAATCTCTCCTAAGTCTTATAATCAAAAACCTCGAGCTGGTCTCTAATAGAATAACGTAACCCGTTCAGATAACGGGATACAGTCATGTCATCGTCTTATCGGAGGTCGAGACGAGACTGTAGGACAAGAAACTCGTTTGTTTACTCATCCACCGATAATTTGTCTTGATGTAGATTGTGGAACCTACGGTATAAGGTCTGCAAATAATCAGGCGGAACGTATCATTTTCGAAGTTGCGTTTTAAATTCTGCCCATGTGGTGATCGGGGGCATGCCTAAATTAAATCTAGATCGCTCTAGTCGTCTCCACCAAACTAGGGCGGACCCTTTCAGTCTAAGCGTGACATACTCAACTTGCCTAGCTTGGGGCAATTGCTTCCAAGCAAGGAAACGATCCATTCGTTCACACCAGTCTAAACAACCCTGAGATTCTAAATGTCCCTCAAAATCACCAATGTCTAATTTGATCCCAACATCCCAACGAGGGGGGTTACGTGGTTCAGGTTGTGCAAGCTCTAGTGGCCTAAGGTTAGGGTAGACTTCGACCACTGGAATAGGTGCTCGATTTAAGTACATGGTGGCCTCTATAATGTTGACTGATGTGCGTAATCCGTTCACTACGTGCCCAAGACCTCCCACGGTGGTGGTGAGATTGTCGACCGCTTTCATTAAGTCGTTCATACGTTGGGTCAGATCCCCTACGCTATTTTCTAGGTGATCGATTCGCTTTTCCATTTAAAATAAGTTAATTCTTAATTTTCTCAAAAAAAATTTAATTGATTTTAAGAATAATAATAAGTTAATTTATTTTTAAAATTTATTATTATTTTTTATTTTTATTATTAAAAAAAAAAATTTAAGGACATAATTTTGTTTTTTTTAAATACTTTGAGAATTTTAAAATAAAATTTTTTTAAATTTTTTTTAGAATACCATGATCCGCAATAGTATTGAATCGAACCTTCTCTGATACCAAACTGATATAGATCAGGGTTGGGGATTCAATAATAAAAGATTTTTCCTTTTAAGCAAAATGATTCATTCGACGTAGGCTAAAATTAGGATCTCAAAATAAAATATTTTATACTATTTTTTACTTATCTCAAAGGAAAGTCGAGTGGGCCAACACAAATTTTAGCGCGCAAACTATTCTTACCGATAAACTTTCGTAAATCCGTTATTTGTTATTCAGAAAATTTCGACAGCGCTAACAGATCGAATCGTAGCGGAACTTCTACGTTCACAAGCGCAATCCACAAGCAACATTTATGAAATAGACGGTAATAAAGGCGTTAGAACGTTCGGGGAAAGCTCTTTAATTATTTAAATGATGTATAAATTAAAAATTATTCGAGCAAGGATCGAACTTCGTTACCACACGAGGTTCAGTCAAATCAAATTTGTGGGCAGAATCAAACCAAAAGCTCGGCCCGCTGTTAGCCGGAGACGTCGGGGCTGGAGTTCTGTTGGGAGAAAATTGGGGAAGCCGACGACAGAGAGCTATTTGACTGCGGATGAAAGGGCCGACGCAGGGGCTTGCCAGAAATAAAGTTCCGGGTCGACGACAAGTCCCTGGGCGCTGACGGCGGTTGACGTAAAGGAGAACGGGCCCGCCGGAAAAGGAATCCGCGGTCGACGGCGGGTCTGGAGTCGCTCCTCAACCTTGGGCGGAGTTGATCGGCGGCGGAGAGTGAACAGTTCGCTGTCGGGTGGCTAGCACATCGGCGCGGAACTAAAACTTGACGACGACGGCTGTTGGGGCTTCGGTGGAGGGGGTCAATTTCATGGGAGAGTAACGCCGGCACTACAGAGAGAAACAATAAGGGTCGTCTCTCTCTACTTCCTGTCTAGTCCCCTTCTTCAGCGGAGCAGCGGGTGTTACATATTGGATGATTTTTCAATAATCTTTAATAAGGTTCCAAAGAGAGAGCCGACCAGATATTTTCCAACTTAAAACTTTCCAAATAATTTGTTGGCTGGTAATATACATGCTTTCAAAAGATTTATTTCCTCTTAAATAATTTCCACATACTAATCTCCCATAAAATTCTTTCCAAAGAAAATAAAATTTGAATTTATTTCCAACTTGATATTTCTTTATTCTTCGTGCACTAATATTCTGCCCTTTGATTTTGAAATTTAAATTTATGCAATTTAAATAATCTTAAGCTTGCTCGTTACGTCCAAACGACTAAAATTACCGGACCTATTTATTCAGGGTCTCATCGGACGGTCAACACGAAGAGCCAAACTATTTTCAAAATAAAATAAGGCGCCTAAAATAAAATAAAATAAACAGATGCGCGAAAGAAATACACGAAAAATAAATGCAAAAAAATGTGCGACGCCTAGTGGCGTCATGCAATAATTGATGCGACGGAGGATGCATCGCGTTCCCAAACAACGAGCTGGTGTTGAGAACAAGCTGGTTGATGCGTTGAGTCGTCATGTCTCCTTGTTACAGACGATGATGACACGAGTAGATGAGCTTGAGAGAGTGATCTTAGACTATCTGACATGCCTCGATTTTTGCGAGTTTTATACCGCCCGGTCCCGAGACCCTCTGGACCCTGTTGAGGGCTATCATCTTTGAGGGATATCTGTACCGGAGCTTCCGTCTGTGCATACCCCAGACTTCCTACCATGATTACTTGATTTGGGAGTTGCACGCGGGCGGGGCCGCTGGCACTTTGGGTGGCATAAGTCCATAGTCATTGTTGAGGATCGCCTCTGCTGACCCAGCCTAAAGAAGGACGTGGCTCGCGTTGTCTACCACTACCATATCTGTTAGACGGCCAAGAGCGCTAAGCAGAACACGGGTCTGTACACACCTCTACCTGTCCCACACCGCCCTTGGGAGCAGGGGCGGATACAAGGGGGGGCCAGGGGGGGCCCGGGCCCCCCCAAGAAATAAAAAAAATCCTACCATGCTTTTTCATCATTTCGGCACCTCTTCTTTCCCGCTCCCCCATGTTTTTTCATCATTTCGGCAAAAGCCTGCAGGCTTTCTCCCTGATCCATCGTCTTCTCCCCTCAACTCCTCCCGCCAGCATATATCCAGCAGGCTTTATCACTTCTCAACTCCTCGACTGCCACCCACGCCGAAAGCGCATCTCCTCCGACGTCTCCCGCCTTTAACACATCTCTATACCTCTTCGACGCAAGCCCTAAACAGCGGAAAATCTCTACACCTCTTCTCCTCCCGCGTTCTCTCTGCTCCATCGAACAGCGGCAAAGCTCGCCTCTGTCAGCGGCAAATCGCGCCTCAAACAGCGGCAAAGCTCGCCTCTTTTCCTCTTCTTCGGTTAGCAGCAAAGCTCGCCTATTGACTCAGGCAAGTCCTTTTCCTTCTTCTTCTTTGCAAAGCTCGCCAAGATATTTTCTTGCGCTGGCTGGTTGTAAATATTTTTTCCTCCTCATGCAACTTATGTTCTTCCTGCAGCTAAAACTCAAGCTTATGTTCATCCTGCAACTTATGTTCCATTCCAGTTTATTTTTTTAAAGCTTTTCAACACATTTCTTGAGTGCTTGATAAGTCTATTAGCAGCAAATTTGTTTTCAGAGTTTGGATTTGCAGTTTGGAAGAGAACCTGGAGTGGAAAAAATGTTGAAAAGCTGATGCAGTTTGGTTCAGTAACTAATAGACTTTTCTCCCCTCTTTTTTAACAATAGTGTTGTTTTCGGATTTTGGAATCCGACATCAGCTTTTCAACTTGATAAGTCTATTAGCGTGGTCAAGGATATGATGGTGCAAGTAACATGCGAGGTGAATGGAAAGGTCTAAACACGTTATTCCTTAATGAATGTTCACAAGCTTATTATGTTCACTGTTTTGCACATAAACTTCAGTTAGTACTTGTTGCAACATAAAGGGAAGTGAAGACAGTACATAATTTTTTCAATGAATTAATATATATTGTTAATATTGTTGGTGCTTCCTCCAAACGTAATGATCAATTGCGATCTGCTCAAAAGGAATACTTCGATCACATGATTGCTCTAGGTGAAATTGAAACGGGCACAAGAGTCAATCAAATTGGTTCACTACAACGACATGGTGATACGAGGTGGTCATCTCATTTAAACTCTGTTTGTAGTGTTTTAAATATGTACAATGTCACGTGCTCTGTGTTGCTTGATATTAGTGAAAATGGAGGGACATCTGCTCAGCGTGGAGATGCAGAAGCAGCGTTTAGAAAAATGGGAGTATTCGAATTTGTATTTATCTTGCATTTGATGAAAGAAGTTTTGGGAATCAGTGACGTTTTATGCAAAGCACTGCAACATCAATCTCCGGATATATTAAATGCTATAAATTTAGTTTCGACAACAAAAGCTCTCATTCAGAAATTGCGAGAATCTGGCTGGGAAAAGTTCTTAAAGGTTGTGAACATATTTTGTGCGAAAAATGGAGTCGAAGTTCCTGACATGAATGCTCAATTTAGTAATCGTCGGTTTCGAAGTCCACGTGATATCATTATAGTGGAACATCATTTTCGAGTGGACATTTTCAACTCCACAATAGATTGTGTGTTGCAGGAGTTCAACTCAAGATTCAGTGAAAATTCTATGGAACTACTTCGTCTAAGTATGACTTTAGATCCAAGTGATGCAAACAAATCTTTCAATATTGATGATATATGTGCCCTTGCAAAGAATTTTTATCCTAAAGATTTCAGCGAGCATGAAATTTTTGTGTTGAATACTCAATTGCAACATTATCAGATTGATATTTCTTCCCACAAGGACTTCAAGAATTTGCTTACAATTTCCGAGCTTTATCAAAAATTGGTGGAAACGAAAAAACCGAAGACCTACTATCTTATTGACAAAATTATCAGACTCATTTTAATTCTTCCGGTATCAACAGCAACCACAGAAAGGTCTTTCTCTGCTATGAAACTGGTAAAGACAAGGCTTCACAATAAGATGGAAGATGAATTTTTTGCTAATTGCATGACTTTATATATTGAGCGAGAAATAGCGGAGAAAATTAACAAAGATTATATCATAGATGAATTCTATGAAGTGAAAAAACGTCGTGCACAATTGAAGTAACATGTATATGGTCGTTTGTAACTTTTTTGCTCATTGAAGATATATGATATATTTTGTGATTTTGTCGAAAAATTGTCTATATATCTTTTGTATTTAAATATTTTATTTTAAAAAAATTGGCTTCCTGACTGGGGCCCCCCTAGCCAAGATTCCTGGATCCGCCCCTGCTTGGGAGGACATCAGCATGGACTTCGTGCTCGGCCTCCCCAGCACTCTTCAGAGACACGATTCCATCTTTGTGGTGGTTGATCGATTCTTGAAGATAACGCATTTTATTGCGTGCCGCAAGACGACAGATGCTTGACACGTAGCTCCATCTTTATGAGGGACGTTTTAAGCCTGCATGACCTACCCAAGTCTATCGTGTCAAATCGTGATGTGAGGTTTATGAGTTATTTTTGAAAGACCTGTGGCAAAGGCCTGACACCACCCTTAGGTTCTCCTCGGCTTATTATCCCTAGTCGGACGGGCAGACTGAAGTAGTGAACCGTAGCTTGGGAAACCTACTGAGGTGTCTAGTGGAAGAGCATGTAGCTAGTTGGGACCTTGATCTTCTAGTCACGCAGTTTGTGTCTAATAGTTCGGCCAATAGGTCCACTGGGTTGATTCCACTTCATGTAGTGTCAGGATACGAACATAGGAAGCCTATCGACCTTATCCTTAGTCCCCTAGAGTCACGCCCTAATGAGTCTGCTGAGTCATTTGCACGATATTTGCATAGTTGCCAGTCCACCGACAAATTATTACAAGCAATAAAAATTATAAAACTCATGCAGATAGGCGAAAGCGGGAACAAGTGTTTCAAGAAGGAGAACGGGTGATGGTGTGAATCTTCCCTGAGAGGCTCCCTTCGGAGCCTGCCAAAAAGCTAAGCGCCAAGCGAATAGGCTCCTACATAGTCATAAGTCGCATTGGAACGAACGCCTACAGGCTCGATATACCTGCGAGTATGGGGATCCATCCGGTATTTAATGTTGAAGATCTGACGCCATACTACGATCTTCGTGAGTATGTGGAACCAAACAATGGAGACTCCCAGCCCACTTCCCCACTCTTATTGCCTTGCCACCCTCATAGTCCACCCACGTTTGATAGCCACCACAGTTCACCCATTGCTAACACCTACCCACCTGGAAATTCATCTACTTTGGTTTCACTGACAGCACCGCCGATCGCACCGGGATCCACCACTCGTGAGTAGGGCGATGAGAGCATTACAGAGATTAGATCCTACCAGTTCGTTCCTATCACAGGCGGGTTGTTATGTCGTTACTTAGTACATTGGCAGGGCCGCCCAGATGTAGACGACACCTAGATATTACTAGCAGAGCTCGATCGACTTGCCCCTGAACTTCGACTTCAAAACGATCGTCTTCATTCATCGGAGATGAAGGCTTTTCAGTTGGGAGGAGTTGATGAGGATCCATCAGATCATGCACCAAGAGAGGTTTGCCGCAAGACGGAACCAACATTCGTGTACTCGCATAGGAGGGCTTGATCGGATCACCGATCCGACTCCGCGGATGCATCCGGATCTGCGCCGTGAATCTTTTGATATATTACTTTAGTATTTTTGGTTTTTATTTGATGTATTTGAGTGACCCCACTTACGATCAATCATAGTCGTCGATGGTGGGATTCCCTAGTCCTTTTATTATAAATATATAGTTAGTGAGTTGATTTAGATTATTGCAAAGTTTGGAAAATAGAATTCTCGGATTCCCATGATCCCTCCATGGTGCCGACTCCGTGGAACCCTAAGTGACGACTCCTAGGTGTGTATCCTCCCTCCCAAAGCATCTCTTAACCCTAGCCTCCATCTTCCCCCTCCTAAACTCCTATCTGCAGCCCATACTTCCCCCACAACCGTTGGCCGCCCGTTGTCCAGCACCCTCCACAGCAGCTGAACCCCCTCTCCCAGCATATCCATTGTTATTGAACCCTTGCCTCCCACCCAGCAATCCATCGCCTGGTCGCAGCCCTCCATCCACACTTCATAGCCTCCGCCCCTTGTCACCCTCCCCTGCAGTCCACCGCTAGGCTGCCCCTCCTTCCACAGTAGCCACCCACTTGGGGCTCCTCCACACAGCCGCCCCTCAAACCCTAGCCTCTGCTCCTTGCCGCCAACCCTTCTCACCCCATGGAACCACTTCCAACAACCCTCCCTATTGGATTAGCCTAGATCTGGGAATTTCAGCCCAGATCTGGGAATTTCAGCCCCGATCCGCCTTTTCCCCTCACTCGTTCCTCATTCCCTGCCCAGATCCGCTATCAAATCATTAGATCTACCCTCCCCCGCCCGGATCCACCAATACGTCACCGAATCTACTCATTTCCGGTTCGTTTCCACCTTCCACCGCCAAGGACAGCCACCTTCGTCGTTCTCCTCACCTTCGGTTCCACCTCGGATTGTCGTCCATGCATCTCCAACTCCAAATTCTCCAGTGTCTTGGCCAGCTCACTACTTAGTGAGTCTTTGTTGTATTGGACTATTTTATTCAGCATATTTGTATTGGATTTGACATTGTATTTGCTTGGGAATCTTGTCTGTGGAAGTTCGCTTCGATACGCTGATTACTTGCATGTGAGATTCATTCGTTGCACGCTTTGCCTTGACCCTCCGAGCGGAGGAAAGCCGTCAATTATTGCTTATTGAATGTTATTTTTGTTCTTTTAAATATTTGTGTGGGTTGAAAACTTTATTGCTCGAATTAGTCTGTCGCCGTCACCGACGGTATCATTGCATTTAGATTTGGGTTAGTGTATCACAAGTCTACATTTCACCCCTAAAAGTCTTGGTTTTGTGCACCCTGGTAGCCTATCCAACATCAGAAGACTCCAACACTATGGAGGAGCAAGATAAAGATACTACACATCATAATGGCAAGAAAAAGAGAGACCAAAGCTGAGCTTTCGAAGAGAGTTACGGCTTACTATGATGGACTGGGGAAAACGCACGGAGGTCGTGGAAGTATATAACCGCCAAGTACATAGAGAATGGGAAACCATTCGAGAGGAGCTAGATAAGAAACTGCAATATGCTTTTGATGATAATGCAATATTGCATGAACATATTGATGAGTTGGTGGAACAATTTAGCAAGAAGAAAAGTGGTGCACCTTGAGGAAGAACTAGCATTTTGCAAGAAGGTTATTGCTAATGGTGGTAATACCATTGCTTCCGGAACAAGATTGGACATCCCCAAGCCAAACATATTTATTGGCAGACGGGATGCAAAAGAAGTTGAAAACTTCTTATGGAGGATGGATGATAGAGAATTTCTTTGAGGACATCATCTAAAAGATGATATAACCAAGGTACGAACTGTTTCTCAATTCCTCGATGATAAAGTTGTGTTATGGTGGCGAAGAAAATAGGTGGATGTTGCCAAAGGATTGTGTCGATTAGACATATGAGATGAGTTCAAGAAGGAACACAAATGCCACTTCTACCCAGAAAATGTTGTGTATCAAGGACGAAAGAAGTTGAGGGAGTTGAAGCAGAGAAGAACAATAACATAATATGTTAATGAGTTTACAACGCTTATGTTACAAATTCCCGACATGGCAAAGGATCGTCAGTTCTACTTCGCGGATGGACTGCAAACATGGGCAAAACAAGAAGTATAACGACGAGGATCCTCAATGAGGCAAATGATGCAGCTGAACTGCTCAGTGTGTTCCGCCTAGAAGAAGAAATAGACCATCTTGATAATGGTGGAGGCGTTGACCTTGAATTAAAGAATTGTGCAACTCATCAAAGGAGATTTGAGGAAAGGAAGAGGATACCTTCCTGCTTTGCATGCAAGGGACCACATCATATGAAGGATTTTCCAAAGCTTGATACGATTATGATGAAGAAAGATGAGAGAAGTGGGGATGAGGATGAGCTTTAAGAAATGGCAAGGCTGAGTATCATGTAACACCTTAGTCATGTCTACTCGAGGAGGATGAGGAAGAACAAGAAACTCCTACATAAGTCGTCCATCTTTATGGTGTTTCTTATGCGAAGGACTGCACAAAGTCAATAATTGTCCAACTTTAAAGAAAATAAGAATCACTGCCGATCGAGTAGGGGAAAGTTGCAGCTTCAACCAAGGAAGTTTGAGCCAAACCAATACTAGAAGAAAGATGGTAAGTAAAGGACAAAAAATTGTGGATGTAGAGATCAAGGGCGTGAAAATGAGAACCTTACTGGGCACAGACACAACTGACTACTTCATGTCCAAGACAGCAGTTCTCAACATATTTGTCAATTTCATTTATACTATAATTCATGATAAATGCTCATAATTCTTTAACAACGATTGTAGAATTGAGTCCTTGTATGCACATACACAACCTGGAAGGAAGATGTGTCGGTCATCAGCTGATAAGACGTTTTGTGCCATAACTCAACCTAGGCGGCCAATTTGGACACAAGAAAGGCTGCGTCGTGGTAAAACAACGCACGTATGTCTCATGAAAATGGTTCAGAACCTCGGTCTGGCTATCCGTCTGAGGATGATATGTCGAACTGAAGTGCAACTAAGTCCCTTGTTGCTTGAACAGCTCGCGCAAGAAAGAGTTCATGAATACTGGATCGTGATCGCTCAATGGAGCATGGGAACCTATGCAATCTGACAACCTCTCGTATTAAGATGTGTGCAATGAATATAGTTGTGTATAGGTGTTTGACTGGGATGAAGTGACCATACTTCAACAAACGGTCGATGATGACAAGAGATAGTCGAAGCCATATTAATGTGGTAATCAAGTAATACTCTATGACAATGTCCTCCCAAACAAGATCTACGGTCGACAATGCTTGTAAGAGACCCTCTAGTGCAATGGAATGATTTTTGCTTTCTGGCGGATAAGACATCTAGAGATAAACTATTGGACGACCATCATCATTCAGAGCCAGTAAAGAGTCACCGCCAGATGGCAATAGGTGTGGTACATTCCCGAATGACAGCCAGTGGTGGTAGCCTGAAATTCATGAAAGAATTTGAGGATCCATGACGATGAATTGGAGACCACCAAGTGGTCATGATAATGTGATAGCTCTCCCATCAGATGGAATGGAGGTGGGAGTTCAAATTGCGTCGCAGATCGTCGATGATAGATGCATAATGTGGATCAACCCCCTACTTCCACAGTAACAACCTCGACTTCGAGCCAACGAGTGTGAGAGATGGACAAAAGTATGCCTTGGAGGTCCTTGCAGGACAAGGTATCAACTGCCTAGTTGGAGGAGCAAGACTTCTACTCCACCAAAAAAATGTAGACAGGTAATTAAATGATCCACATTTGATGTGTCTGTCATTGAGATCTTTTGATTCAAGAGATGACACAAACTGCGGTGATCGGTTCATGTCACAAAGTGACGTCCCAGCTGGTTGGGGCGATAATGTTGCACAACTAGAACAAGGGCATATAGCTCACTGTTATTGGACGATGTGGTGTATTGATAGTCAGTGAAAGCTCTGTTGTAGTTAGCAATGGGATGGTCATGTTGCATCAATTTTGATTCCATGTCTATGTCAGGATCTCACACTCAACTACGAACGACTTTGTGAGGTTGGGCATGCTCAAAATAGGAGTCGTCACTGGCGCTTAGTGTAAGCTAGTGAAGGCTTGTGGCATCGCGGGACTCCAAGTGAACGCAATTGATGCCTCCTTTCAAAGGAGTTGCTTCAGGGGACGCACCAACGTGTTGTAGTTGCAAATGAAACGACGACAGTATCCAGTCAATTTCAGGAAGTCGCGAACTGCAAAACCAGAAGACAATGTATCCTAATGAAGCACGGTATTCACTTTGGTCGGGCCCATAGACAAGCCCTGAGTAGATATAATGTAGGTCAAATACTAAATCTAAGAGTGCCCAAATAAACATGTTCTTCTGGTGGTCCATTAGGTAATGATCTGACATGAGATGCAGAACTACTTTGAGGAATTGTAGATGGAGCTAGCAAAACGAGCTATAAAAAAAATGTCATCAAAAACCATAAAGACAAACTTATGTAAGTGCAGTTGTAAGAGGCCATCCATGGTGGACTAGAATGTGGAGGTGCATTAGTGAGGTCAAAATGCCGAATGGAATCACCAAGAACTCATAATGGTCATCATGAGTACGCGAGATGGTCTTTGGCACATTGACGGAGCGAACACGTATTTGGTGGTAGCCTGATCTCAAATCGAGCTTGGAATAGTAAGTAGCCCCATAACTCATTATTCATCCATCCTTTTGGGCATGTTTACAGCGGTATGATTGGACCTAAACAGAAGAAACACACTGAATGAAGAAGGATGCAGTAATCTCGGGGCCGACTGGGTGGGAGTTTATGGGGGGCCTCAAAGATATAATAGGTGTACCAGAGAAGGAGGGTTTGTAGATCCTAATGTGAAATCTCCATGGGTAATTGATGGTCCCTATTAATATGTTAAAAAATGATGTTGAAATCGGGATCAACTTTCTTGCATAAGGAGAGCAAGGTTGTTGGTGAAAGGGCTAAAGCAAAATCGCTTTGAAGTGCATGCATGAGACCGTGAGCCTCAAAATCCATAGCAAGGCAGGCCTAGTTGTCACTGACGTCGTCGAGGTCAACAGTCAGGTGACCCTGAGAATAACATTCGGATTGTCGAGACTGAAGACATGGAAGTCGGTAGTAAGCAAATAAGAGCCTATCGTCATGATCCACATCATGTAGCAGCCAGTCGTGGCGAAGCTATGGTCATCGCCCAAAACCACATGGAACCTAGGCATCGATGCGACGCTCAACTATAATGTGTCCACCAAGTCGCATGAGAAGAAGTTGTGGCTTGTGCCACTGTCGATCGTGACAAACACGTTCCTATCAGGGATGGGAGGATTAAGTGTCATCGCGCAAGGTCCCGTCATACCACCCACTAAATAAAGGAGAAGGTCGAGACAAGTGAGCTGAAAGGACTCCACTAGTGGATACTCCGCATCTTTCAACTCTAGAGCCTCAAAATCATCCAAACATATGTCGTTGTCTTCCCCGCATTCAACATATGTAGATCCCGATTCAGACACTCATGTGCAGGAGAGTAGGGTTGCTTGCAGCGGAATCATAACCCTTGCTACGTAACTCAACGTAGTCCTAATGTGATCAACGGTGTGGAGGGGGTTTGGATTTTTGACGAGGGGAGTGTAGGGTAAATGGAGGTCGATTAGGTAGGCATGGTAGGGTGATGGATACAGGAGGCAAGAGATCTAGAGGAATAAGGGTGAGGTTGGTTGTCGTTGGTAGTGAGATTGTCTGTCCAATCCAGAGGCCATGTAGAATGAGTGGGAAATTCATCTTCCACGAAATGTGCTTGCTCCACAAAGTGAGTAGGAGTCGTGGGCTATGCACACGTAGACAGGCGCAGATGTGAGATTGTGATCCGGTAAGGAAATGTCCCAAATAGTTGTCGAAGGCCAAACTTGAGACCCGCATAGTGATTTCAATGAAGTTGTCAATATAGAAGTCCACCGACTCTGATTGGTGGGCTATACTGAGCCGCTCAAAAGCATTGTAGGCTTGATGCGATTCATAGTGACGAATGAGTTCCACGTTGAAGTCAGGATAGAGAGGTTGGGTTGGATTGTCGAATCCAATAGATCTAATGGATAGTTGACCCTTCCATGTAGATGGCATCCGACGAAATTTGTTAGTTCTTGGGCGTGCCTTGCAAATTAAAGAACTGTTCCTCACATAATATCCAGCCCATAGGATCAGTCATGTCGAAAATCAGGATGTAGAGGCAACACATGTGAGAAGAAGGTGCTACACCAGAAGGGTAGAGGAACACATGTAGGTCACCGTAGCTACCATCCGACGCATTGAATGATGTTGGTGGAGAAAGGGCGAGAGGTGGGGGCCTATCAGAGAGAAGGGCATGGATGTCTCAAATCGTGATCTAGAGGTCGGAGATGTTGGTATCTAGTATATCACAGCGGGCATAGAGGGCTTCGCCTCACGAAGGACAGCCCTAGATCTGTTATTTAAAGTTGTACTAAATTTAGCAGGACTTTGCATAGTTATGTTATATAAGTACATAACAGACCCAAAAATGCTTCAACTTCAAGTGATAAAATTTATAAATAATCAAGGGATCCTAAATGGCTCCCAAGTAAATATAAACTATAAAAATCCAAAGATGTACCTTAATAGTGGCCCTTCCCACACTTTGGAGATGAAATGAATCACAACCAACACATTGATATATGTATGAAAGTTTAAGAGTAGTCATTTTTGTCGCACTGGGTGAACTGCAGATACAAACATTATCCGAGTTAAGAAAAAGAATAAAACTAGTAGCATCATCTGAAAACTACTATTAAGTAAACTATAGGTCTTTTCTAGCAAATTACTACATTATAATATGCTTAGATTAAGAAAAGAACATACGTGTAAATGCGAACAAACACACGGATATAGTAATCCATATATACAGAAAGGATAGGAACAATGAAACGCTTGTACCGATTCGCGTGGCTCTAAAAAAGATTAAAAGAGGGTACAAAAATCAATAACATAACATATTAGAAGAAATAGGAGTTTATAAGGTTTAAATACCTCAATGCAAGCAAGAAGAATCCTCAAAGCCATTTCATGACAGTACTTCCCTTTCAAAGGATAGCAACCATATCTGTTTATCAAAGATTGCACTTGAAGGGACAACAAATGGATGTGGAAAGGGTATTTATAAGAAACAGGATGATCTGGAGTCTATCCGACCACAATTTAAGATTGGCTCAAAACCATTAAATAAGATGTTGACCAGAGCCAAGTTTGATTATAGGATGGCTCGATGCCAAAAACTGATTCAGTAATTTAGTAATACTGGAGCCAAAATCACAGCTCTCACAATCCATGAGGGCACAAAATCTCACCTGGAATAGCAGACGTCACCATCCTCCCCACAAAGCACTGCCAAATCAGTGGCAGTGCACATTAACAAGCCACCATCAGCAATTGTTTGAACCGCTGAATCCAAAAAAACAGAAGGTGATCCATAAGGATCAAGATCAACCTGAAAATAGAAGGCATAGCAATTATGGACCATTCATGCATTCTACAAAAACTCTTGAATTGTAAAGTTTGGAGTCATGCCACGGTTTCCTAAGCGGGATGGGGGGGTTGGTGAGCGGCGGAAGGTGGCCGGCAGGTGGCAGCCAGTTACAGAGGCTGAGGCTTCCAGTTGTTGGAGGAAGCACACGAGAAGCGGTTGCACTTTTCTTGGCTGTCGCAGCAATCAACATGCATCGGAGCCGGCAGAAAGGGGCATGGTGTGGGGCATACAGTTGGAGAGGGAGCCCAAGAAAAAACCTTGTGATGTTGATGCGTGCCCTAGATTGTTAGCGGGTGCACGAAAGATGGAGGGGGGAGTCCCGGAGGAGGGAAGAGGATCCCTTCTTGGAACCCTTAGGCGCAATGGTGGTGAAGAAGAGGAGGAGGAGCTCACAGAGTAGGCGGATGCGGAAAATCTGCGGGATTCTGGTGCTGCAGAGTTGGGGACGGCGTGCGGCTAGGTAAAACCCACGGGATTGAGAGAAGGGGTAGAGAGAGAAAGAGATTTTTTATTTGATTTCTTCTTTTTTTCATTCTCAGAAAAACCACATCATAAAGCATAAGCCCAACCAAAAGACTCAAATGCCCCCTCAAACGGCTTAACAAGAAGTGAGGTTAAAAATAATAAAACACAAAATATTAATATGAAATAGAAAGTGGTTCAAACGCGTGCCACCCGTGACTGCCTGACTGGCAACGCTTGTATGTGATCCCCCAACGAGGATCCGTACTAGATGCCAATAATAGATTATATTTCAATATGCCTTGGATCTAAGCAAGTAAGGTATTAAAAAGATGTAGGGCTAGGATTTCTTTGATGCATGTTGTTCAATCATCTCCCGAGCGCAAGATTGCAGTCCCAAGAGCATCGTGAGGAGGGAGGGATTTTTATTTGATAAAATAAAAAGAGGAGATGATTGAATGGAGGGCTAGGATTGCTTTGATGATCTACATCATTACACCATTAGGGGATATCTTTATATATTAGTATAGATATATATTCCAAAATGAATATTAAGACAGTCAATCTTCATTATCCATTATTACACGAAGGATGCTGTAGAAGTATTTCATATGAAGAATGTGGAAAGAAAAAAAAACATATATAATAACTGTATACTCCAGACATAGAAAGATATCTTATAGAAGATGGCATAATGCTAATTACCGCATCAAATTCCTTTGGATGAGTAAGCATGTAAACACGAGCATCGCCGAGATGAGCTGAAACCTTTGAACATGTCTCAGATCCATTAAGTTGTATATTTTTCTTGCAAATTTCAATAGATGCTACAGAAAAAGATATGAACAATTATGCCGTGTGTTTATCCAAAAATTAATAATAAAAAACAATAAAAGTATAAATCAGTTAAGGCCACGATAAGATCAGACATACCTTTATCATTGTCAATGGCTACAACTTGAGTAATTTCATCTACTTCACGCGCATAGCGTATGGCTCTCAAACCAGAAGCTGCGAGAGCCTAAAAATGCATAATACAAAAAACATCATGAAACACAATAGAAACCTAACAAAATCTATATTGATAGTTATTAATTTTTGAGGACCAGGGCTCAGTTTGTTTAAGGGTTTTAATTCCATATAGGTGAATAAAAATGACACTGGAGAAATTGGTGTGTTTGGTAAACCATCACTTTGGAGCTCCGGTGCAATGGGAATGGACAAAAACGCTATTTTGAGCTCTATTTCACACTGAAGGGTAGAAGCATCCTTCTCACTGAGTTCTATTTTTATTGGAGCCATGGCACCACTCTCCCAAATAGAGCCTACAACCAATTCAATGGGATGCAACAAATAACTCCATAGAAATATTTGAATTGCATATGATGCTAAGATGGCTAGAAAATCATTTGCACCTCAAGAACAATGGGGCCAAACGTTCTACTTGGCTTTTCTCCGCCTTCAATTCCTGCGATTCTTTTGAGTAGTCTTTAAGATAACATGAGAAGTACATGAGCAGATTCTCCGCATTCATATTTATACATTGGATGAGAACAAGCTTGCCTACCTTCCTTCTCTTCATTTTTAAATCTCTCATTGATGTTTAACCTTGCAGCATACTCCTCCTTGGACCTCGAAATAAAAGCCCGCAAAACTGCAATAGATATGTCCCTGTTGTTTACCTGCTTACATATATAAGAAATTTAAACCAAGGAACAATTAGATCTCTTCAAGCTCACTGCATATGATTATACCACGAAAAAAATTCACATGTAAATCATCACCACAGCCACACAATGATTGGCCTTGTCCCAATTCCCGAATATGTTAGGTCAACTCAACGGCAATAATTATAGTAATTTATAAGTTATATTGTGCAAGCTATAATATTGCTATTCTTTCTTGTTGGAAACATGTAGAGTGCTTTGCCCACTACACCAAACAGCGATATTAATGGCTGAGCTGGAGGCATGTGGCCATTCCAGAAGCTTTAAGAAACTAGCCGTTAAACACTTATTAGTATAAATAGTATTGTTAGAGATTATGAATATATTTTTATCTTTTAATTTTAATTCTCTCTCTTCTCAATCTTCATCTCTCTCCTCCCAGGGTCCTTGACCATCTTCCCACGGGTGACTCGGCATGCAGCAAAACACCATGCACTAATTTGCATAATATCAGAACGAAAGAATGGGTGTTGAAACCGAAAATCGGTCTCTTGTGGAGTTCACCCATGGGGAAGGGGTGGTCGCGCACCTACTTCGCTCCTGCAAGAAAAACAACAAGGAAAAAAGAGCAAAGGACTAGACCAAGGGCCCGGCGCGGAGGTCCAACCACACACCCGGAAGATCACTGAGCGCTTCCTCTCCTTAGCCAAATGTCAGGCTAAGGTACCTCAAAAGGCGCTAGAAGACTGGGAGACAAGTAAGCATGCCCTCTGAGGTACCCCTTGGGTCCTATTTATAGATTTCTGAAAACGGCCTGCAAATAACCAACCTCCGCCGGCCTGAAATTACTGAAAGCCCCTTGGGCTGGCCTACCAACAGCCAAACTCCGCTGTTCTGAATAGCTATGTGTAGCCCACCCAAGTCTGCCAATAGCGAAACTCCGTTGTTCCAACCGGCTATGGGCAGGCCAGCGGGGGCAAAATGGTAAAAACACCTTACAGACTACTGGGCGAGTAGCCCTCAACAATCTCTGCTCGGCAAGGGCGGCGAGTGCTCGGCGAGGTTGGCACTCGCCGCTTCCGCTCGGCCTTTGGCGAGTACAGGCCCGGCTGGCCCTACCCGCCCGCTACTTGCCGAATGCGGGGGGGCCAAACAAACAAAGGGCGTTGAGTGGAGAAGCATCACTCAACGCCAAGGCCAGGAGGGCACTGAGGGCGTTGAGTGGAGAGACATCACTCAACGCCAAGGCACGGTCTCGGCCTGCCCTGACCGCATGTCGCGAGTTCGCTGAAAGGTCAGAACTCGACGAACGGGGCTTGGCGAGTACAAGCTCGCCCCTCAAAAACATCCCACCCTGCCTGGGTGAGTCGGAGCTACTGCCGAGCTCTTTAGGGCGAGTGCAAGCCGGCCGATGAGAAAACTTGCCCTACTCGACGTCGCGGCTAAAAGCGTTGAGTGAGCTCGCCTCATTCGACGCCAAGGCAGAAGGCGTTGAGTGAGTTCGCCTCAGCTCACTCGACGCCACGACAGAAGGCGTTGAGCGAGCTCGCCTCACTCGACGCCACGGACCTGGCTCGTCTGGGTCTTGGGCTAGACTTGGCCAGTTTGGCTCATGTCAACCCCACTCGCCGGATACGGGGTTGTACACAATCCCCGCTCTTTGTGAGGTTGGCACAAGCTCAGAAAGAAACATCCAGCCCCATGGGATTCGGCGAGTGTGGCAGGAGCCAGGGAATCTTTCGGCGGGGTCCACCAGCGGCTATAAATATGTGCCTGTGTACCTGGGTGACCTTTGTCACTCCCCTCAGCCCTGAACTTGTCGAGATGTCTTTTCCTAAGGAACTCCAAGAGAGGTTTGCGAAGGCTCACGAGATCTCCTCCGCCCGCGTCGCCAGCTTAACCTCCATTCCCCTTATCATCCCGCGGAGCGCCCTCGCCGAATCCAATTCGGCCAAGAGGGCGAAGCCAGATGCAGAGGCGTCCGAACGCGCTTACCAAGATTTAAAAAAGGCCCTGGAGCCTGAGACGGGCTCCTCCATCCTGTCTGCCCCTGGGAAGGAGGGGAATTTTATTGCCCTCTGCGCTGACCCGGACTGTCGGGGTGGGGACGGCGAGGTCAACTCTCCGCGAGCCGATATTCTTCCTGCCGACCCGCGGTTTAAGGCTCCGGAGGTTCGTCAACGCGACTCGTCCCCGCCCTTCGGGACTCTGGGGTTGACCTCGCAAAGACCGGGCTCGCCAGCCCACATTCCCTTTTCTCAGCTCGCTGAGACTTCGAGGGAGGGTGCTGGAACTATCCCAGTGCCGGGCTTCAGCCTTCTTCCGCCCAGAATACATCCTCCGAGCCGTGGTAAAAATTTGAATATGCCTCCACCTCGCCTCTCCTTCGAGGCGTCGAGCTCTTCAGGCAAGTTATCCTTTATTGGTTCTCATCCGTAGTTGCCCTGGTGTGCTCCCCTTCACATTATTGTTCAACTATTCTTGCAGCCTTCTTCAGTCAGTCGGAGGCCGACGAATCCCTGGAGCGAGCTCGCTACTCGCCCCTTCCTTCCCCGAAGACCTTAGAGTCCATTCTGGACGCCGAGCTGGAGGGCCCCGAACTGACGAAGCGAGAAATCGGGGTCCTCAAAAAGATGGTATGCGAGCTCCACTGGTTGCGGGAGGACAATGAGGTATTGCAGCGGGAGTGCGCGTAGCTAGTAGGCGAGGCGAGGGAGGACCTGGCGAGCGAGGCGACGTCCCTTTCACCGCTGCTGGAGGAGCTGGACGAGAAACTTCTGGTCGCCCGGGGATGCTTGAGGCGGATCCGCGAGCTCCGCAATTCGCGCCGACCTGCGGGGAAGGAGACGCGAGAACGGCCCCCCTGTCGGGCCTACCGGAACTCGCCCCATGCCCCCTCAACTCGCGCATGTACCGAACTTACTGCTTCTTTGTTTATTCGCATTTGATTTCTTTGAACAATGTCCTTCATGAATCTGTAATAACTTAGAATATTTTTAGATTTTATTACTTGTTGTTCGAATATAATATTCTCCAGTTCGGCACGTGATGGGACGGGTCCTGGAAGTCGGCAAGCTGGATTAGGAGAGCTGGGCTAGGCGCTGGACCGATCGGTCAGCTCGGCCCTTGATCCCTTTTTCTATAAATAGGCACCCTTACCTACTCCGACTTACTGCTTTTATTGCTTCTGTACTTTCCTCCTTTGCTCGCCTCCTTCCTACCTGCACTCGCTCTCTACATCTTTCGCGAGCATGGGGAAGTCCAACCCTGACTCTGATGGTCGCTCCAAGTGCGCTCAGCACTTCGCCAATTATTGCTTCTTCGAGGGGAACACGACGGAGGAGGAGTTCGCCGTGTTCACCGCCGAGTTCAAGCACCCTGGCTTCGAGGCGCGCCGGCCTAGGGAGGGAGAGGTCATCAACACTTTCTACTTTGAGGAGCTCGCCTTCCCCATCTCGCACTTCGAGATGGGGTTGCGCCTTCCGCTCTGGCCGGAGATCCGCCAGATCCTCAAGTATTTCGGCGCAGTGCCCGCGCAGCTGAATCCGAACTCCATCGCCATAATGGTGGCGTTCGCGAGTTACCTCCGCCGAAAGCGGATCGAGTTCAACCTGATCGTGTTCAGGAAACTCTTCACCTACAAGGCGACTTCCGATGGGATCGCCTTCTTTGGTGGTTCCTTCATCAAGGTTCGCGAGATCGCGAACAAGCACCACAACTGGATGACCAGGATTGTCTTCATCAAGGGCGATCTTGGCAACGTCCCCTACTCGCCGCAGCAAAAAGGCGAGGAGGTATACCGACCCCCCACCGTCTCCGGCAACGACGCCGAGCTCCACAACTTTTTCCTCCACAAAGGCTTCGAGGTCGCCTTCCTCCGAAAGGGCCTCGACTCGCTCCTCCCTGTCCTTCCGCGCGAAAGTATATCTTTCAACTTTCCTCCTTGCCAGATCTCGCCAAACCATTGGAATTTTTCTAAGTTATTTCTGCAGGAGAGCGGTTGATTCCTGAGAACCCGTCTTTCGCGGACCCGGGTCTACTCGCCGACCCATTCGCCCGCGAGAAGGCGGCTGCAGCCGCCTGCCGAGACGAGTCGTCGTCGTCTAACCCCTCTGGCAAGAAGCGGGCTGATCCCGCGGGGTCCAGATCGCCTCGCCGCCATCCACCGCAGAAGAAGCTGAAAGCGGTGGTGGTTTCTCGGGCAAAGCAACAACAACAACATCCTAAGTACATGAGCTCGCCCGAGAGAACCCCGGACGGATCGCAAGGGAGCCCGCTGAAGGAGACAATGGGCAAAGAGCAGGAGGGAGGCGAGTCTTCTGCTCCTGCAGTCAAGAAGACCCTGGCCCGCGAGCTGGGTCCGCCGAAGAGTCACCCCCTCTTCGGCTTTGGGGGGAGGTGGAAGGACTCGGCAGGCGAGCCCGTGGTTCAGTGGGACGAGTCCGCCCACCGGATCTCCGTCTCCACCCTCCAATCCTCCTGGGCCGACCGCGAGCCCTCCTCAGGTCAACCCTATGCGCTCGGCTTCGGCCTCTACGGGCGCGAGGACGCCGCGGCCTACAAGCGCATGACCCTGCACCAACTCGGCCATGAGGGCCTGGAGGCCCACATGCGGGCACTGGAGCTCCACCACATGGTGGTTCGTCGCGGCTTCAACCTCAGCCACCTCCTACAGAAGGCGGAGCAGAAGCGCGACCTGGCCCAGGACAGGGTCGTTGACCTGGAGCGGAGGCTCGGCATTGCCAAGGATCTGCTCGCCAAGGGCGCCGGCGGACTGGTGAGCACTGATCATCCCTTCCTTTTTTTTACTTAGGATTTTTCAGCTTCAGATTTACCTACCCATTCTCACCTCAGGATGCCGAGGCAGCCCGGGAGCTGTGGAATCGCATCGCTGGGTTAGAGGAAGAGAACCGCCAGCTCCGTGCTCGCTCCGCCGCGCTGGAAGCTTGCGTCGCCGAGCTGGAAGCCCGCACCGCCGAGCTGGAAGAGAAGAATGCAAAGCTGTGCGAAGAGAACAAGAGGCTTCACGGCGAGATCGCTCGTCAGGTTGAAGCTTTTCTCCCTCCCGGTGGTAGCGAGCCTCCTTTCCCATACAAGAGCCCCAAGATCTTCGGCGAGGCGGAGGTCGCTGAGAGGTTGCGGGTCAACTCGATCGCATCCGCCGAATGCACCCTGCAGATTATGAAGGATATGCAGGTGCTGGTGGAGGGCTGCGAGGAGGCCACAGTCTGAGACCTGATGTCGAGTCTGTTCCCGCCCACGCCGCCGAGCGAGAAGGAAGACAGTCTCGACTTGTTCTTCGGCAAGGATTTCAAGGACCATCCTTCCGGCGGAGCAGATGGAGACCTCCAATCCGGGGGACGAGGCGAGAGCTGACCCCCCTCCCCCTCCCCTTTTTTTTTCTTTCTTGTAATTCTCTCTCCCCTTTTGTAACCTCACCGAGGCGAGCTCCCCTTTTGTAATCATTTTATACTGAATGAAAAGTGAATTTTTCTATCTTCTTTGCTTTTGAACTTTCCTTCTGCGATGCACTCGGCCGCGAGCCCTCCCCTTCGCTGGATCTCGCTAGAACAGAATTCGCCTCCAGAGCGCGTGCCTAGGATCCGTACTCGCGAGCGCATTCCGAGATCTCGCCCCCCCCCCCTTCTCAGGTCAGTTGGGGATGGACCACTTGCCGAGCTGGGCCCGCAACCACCCAGCTCGCACGCGAGTTCTCCCTTCTATTGCTGATGTTGAGTCAAAACTATCCAAATATTTCACAAGTAAAACTGAAGGGGGGGTGGAGCGCCTTGCTGGGGCTCACCTTCCTCAACGGGGAGACCAATCGGGGCTTGCCTTTTCTCTGCCGAGCTGGGCCTGCGAGTTCGAGCTCGCCTATGGGGACCTTCTACCCGTACGCCCTTAGGAAAGCAGTCTTCCTAAACTCAAGAAGAGGGCGGGACTCCCTTGAGTGACATCCAGCCCTGCCAGCTAGGTGAAAGCCTGACAGCGGGGTCTGCTCGGGGTCCGGGGCAGACTCCCTCGAGTGACATCCAGCCCTGCCAGCTAGGTGAGAGACTGACAGCGGGATCTGCTCGGGATCTGGGGCAGATTCCCTCGAGTGACATCCAGCCCTGCCAGCTAGGTGAGAGCCTGACAGCGGGATCTGCTCGGGGTCTGGGGCAGACTCCTCCGAGTGACATCCAGCCCTGCCAGCTAGGTGAGAGCCTGGCAGCGGGATCTGCTCGGGGTCTGGAGCAGACTCCTTTGAGTGACATCCAGCTCTGCCATCTAGGTGAGAGCCTGACAGCGAGATCTGCTCGGGGTCCGGAGTAGACTCCCTCGAGTGACATCAAGCCCTGCCAGCTAGGTGAGAGCCTGACAGCCGGATCTGCTCGGGGTCCGGGGCAGACTCCTCCGAGTGACATCCAGCCCTGCCAGCTAGGTGAGAGCCTGACAGCGGGATCTGCTCGGGGTCTGGGGCAGACTCCTCCGAGTGACATCCAACCCTGTCAGCTAGGTGAGAGCCTGACAGCGGGATCTGCTCGGGGTCTGGGGCAGACTCCTCCGAGTGACATCCAGTCCTGCCAGCTAGGAGAGAGTCTGACAGCGAGATCTGCTCGGGGTCTAGGGCAGACTCTTCCGAGTGACATCCAGCTCTGTCAGCTAGGAGAGAGCCTGACAGCGGGATCTACTCGGGGTCTGGGGCAGACTCCTCCGAGTGACATCCAGCCCTGTCAGCTAGGTGAGAGCCTGACAGCGGGATCTGCTCGGGGTATGGGGCAGACTCCTTCGAGTGACATCCAGCCCTGTCAGCTAGGTGATAGCCTGACAGCGGGATCTGCTCGGGGTCCGGGGCAGACTCCTCCGAGTGACATCCAGCCCTGTCAGCTAGGTGAGAGCCTGGCAGCGAGATCTGCTCGGGGTCTGGGGCAGACTCCTCCGAATGACATCCAGCCCTGCCAACTAGGTGAGAGCCTGACAGCGGGATCTGCTCGGGGTCTGGAGCAGACTCCTCCAAGTGACATCCAACCCTGTCAGCTAGGTGAGAGCCTGACAGCGGGATCTGCTCGGGGTCTGGGGCAGACTCCCTCGAGTGATATCCAGCCCTGTCAGCTAGGTGAGAGCCTGACAGCGGGATCTGCTCGGGGTCCGGGGCAGACTCCTCCGAGTGACATCCAGCCCTGCCAGCTAGGTGAGAGCCTGGCAGCGGGATCTGCTCGGGGTCTGGGGCAGACTCCTCCGAGTGACATCCAGCCCTGCCAGCTAGGTGAGAGCCTGGCAGCGGGATCTGCTCGGGGTCTGGGGCGGATTTACTCTTCCACTTGCACATAACATGTCATGAGCATAAGCATCTAGAGAAATTTTATTCCACAAAATATAACTTACATGACTCGAGGGTAAAAGCGTTTCAGGTCGTCACCACTCCAGGTGAGACCTAGGGTCTCGTCTTCCACATTCCGAAAGCGATACCCTCCTGACTTCAAGACCTCCTGCACTATGTATGGTCCTTCTCAATTGGGATTAAGTTTCCTCACTGAGGCTGACCTCCCTGCGGCATCCACCTTTTTAAGACCAAGTCCCCTTCCGCGAATTGTTTGACTCTGACGTGCTTGTCAAAGTACTTAACCATTCTTCTTTTTACTTCCTCTTGTTTGATGACAGAGAGGTCTCGCAGCTCTTCAACCATGTCGAGGGAGAGTCGTAGCTCCTCTTCGTTCTCGGTTCTCCATTCCTCCCTACCTTCTCCTGACTCGACCACCCGAGGCGTTCGGACCTCGAACTCTATTGGGAGCACCGCCTCACACCCATGGGAAAGTTTGAAAGGGGTCTCTCCTGTGGCCGTGTTGGGTGTGTTTCTAAGGGCCCAGAGGACCGAGGGAAGCTGCTCCACTCAACTACCTTTCAGGTTCTCTACTTTCTTTTTGAGGAGGTTAACAATGATCTTGTTCGCCGCCTCCACCTGCACATTGCTCCTTGGGTGATGGACCGAGGCGAACCTGAGATCAATCCCGAGCTGCCCACAAAAGCTGATGAACTCGGCGCTAGCAAACTGAGGTTCGTTGTCTGTAACGATGGCCTGGGGTAACCTGTGTCGGCAGATGATCTCCCCCCAAACAAAGTTCCTAATGACATGGGAGGTCACCTTGGCCAAAGTCTTGACTTCCATCCACTTAAAAAAATTGTCAATCATGACTAGCAAGAATCTTCTTTGGCTGCTGGCCTGGGGAAAGGGTCCGACCAAATCCATTCCCCAGATTGCAAATGGACAGGGTGTTGTGATACTCCTGAGGCGCTGGGCCGGTTGCGGCTGAAGGGGGGCGAATAGTTGGCACTTATGACACTCATTTGCGAACTTTGCCGCGTCGTGGCTCAGGGTCGGCCAAAAGTACCATTGCCTGACGATTCTCCCTTCCAGCGTCCAACTCCCAGAGTGACTTCCACACTCCCCGGAGTGGACCTCCTCCAAGATCCTCGGGACCTCCCCCTGCCTCGAACTCTCCGTTAATCTGGGAGGCCACCACCATTGAGTCAGTGAGGACCTCCGCGTCGCACACCCCCAGCTCCCTGGCCAAGCGTAGCCCCGCGACCTCATACTCGGCCTGATTGTTGGTAATGGGAAAGTGTACCACCACTGTTTGTTCAATCCTCGTCCCTTGTGGACTCTCCAAGATCACCCTCACCCCTAGGGAATGCCTTCCTGACGCGCCGTCCACCATCACCTTCCAGGGGAATGGGTGGGGGAGTTCCGCCTCCGCCACTTCCACCACATAATCTGCCAGGAAGTCGGTCATTGCTTGTGCCTTGATCGAGAGGCGAGGGACAAAGAAAATGTCGAATTCGCTTAATTATACCGACCACTTGGCCAACCGGCCTGAGTGCTTCACCCCCTTGAAGATGTTGCGGAGGGGGTGGTCAGTCACCACTCGGATCGAGTGTGCCTGGAAGTAGGGCCGGAGCCTCCGAGCGGAAATGATGAGAGCAAAGGCCAGCTTCTCCAGGATATGATACCGAAGCTCTGCCTTCCTCAAGACCCGACTCACATAGTAAATCAGGAGTTGTTTCTTCCCCTCTTCCTGAACCAAAACGGAGCTCAGGGCCTCCGCTCCGACCCCTAGATACAAGAACAAGTCCTCCCCCTCCTTTAGCCCTTGGAGCAAGGGGGCCTGAGTCAGCTGCCTCTTCAAGGCCTGAAATGCCTCCTCGCACTCCGAGGTCCACTCGAACTTCCGACCTCCCCTCAGAGTCTTGAAGAAGGGAGAGCCTTTCTCCCCGGCCCGGGACAGGAACCGGCTCAACCCTGTTAACTTCCCCATCAACCGCTGCACTTCCTTAGCGTTCCGTAGTGACCCCAACTCCACAATCGCCCTCACCTTGTCAGGGTTGGGCTTTACACCGGCAGGGGTGAGGAGATGCCCCAAGAATTTGCCCCTACTCGCCCCGAAAATGCACTTCAAGGGGTTTAGTCTCATTTTATATTTACGGAGAGTGGCAAAAGTCTCTTCCAAGTCCCGGAGGTGATAGTCAACGTCTAGGCTCTTGATCATGCGGTCGTCTACATATACCTCCAGGTTCCTTCCCTTCTGCTCTCGGAAGACCCTATCCATCATCTTTTGATAGGTCGCCCCTACATTTTTTAGCCCCAACGACATCATTTTATAACAATAGCATCCATCCTCTGTGATGAAGGAGACATCCTTGATGTCAGAGGGGTGCATCCTGATCTGATGATAACCTGAAAAAGCATCTAGAAAACTCATTACAGGAAAACCGACGGCTGAGTCAACCAGCGCGTCGATCCGAGGCAAGGGGTAACAATCCTTGGGGCATGATTTATTAAGTAAAGAAAAATCAATACGCATTCTCCACCGGCCGTCCCCTTTTTTAACCATAACAACGTTGGAGACCCAGCCGGGGTATTGGATCTCGGATACAAAACCGGACTTGAGGAGCTTGGCCACCTCCTCCCGAATTGGCTCGGCCAACTTGTCCGTCGTGGACCTCTTCTTCTGCTGGATGGGGCGAGCCTCCGGATCCAGGTTGAGGCGATGACAGGTCACGTCCGCATCGATCCCTAGCATCTCTGCGGCACTCCAGGCGAAAACGTCCACATTCTTCCAGATGCACTCCAGCATCCTGCCCTGAGCCTCCGGGGTCAGCCCCCCGCTGACACGGACCTTCTCCACCCTGCTTCCGAGGGTGAGAACCTTCATCTCCACCACCTCTTCCGCCGCCTCCAGACGAGACTGCTCCCCCCACTCTTCAGCATCCCCCCCTCCGGGGGTGAAGACCTCTTCCTTGGCTTCCTCCACGGTCATTGCCTCGGCCGGCTCCTGAACTTCCTCCATCTCCTCCTCCTGAGGGCGGGTCACCTCCACCTCCATCTCCTCTTGGCCAGCCTCCTGCTCTGCCTCCTCCATCCTTCGCCCCATCTCCTCGGCACCCCCTGCCATGAGATGGAGTTTACGGCGGTGGCATAGCACTCCCTTGCTATCTTAGGGTCTCCACGGACCCGGACCTGGACCCTCGATGTTGAACTTCAAGCATTGGTGGAAGGATGAGGGGACGCAGCGAAACGCGCTGATGAGGGGCCTCCCAAAGATGGCGGTGTAGCTGCTGGGGGCGTTCACAATAACGAACTTGCAGGTGCGAGACTGCCCCCCCCCCCCAGTGTAACATGGAGTCTCACCCCTCCTTCTACCTCCTTCCTTTCCCCCGAGAACCCGAACAAGAGTCTGTCTGAGGCAAGCACCCTCTTCGCCTCCACCTTCATCGCGTCGAACGCCTTCTTAAAGATGACGTTGACCGAGCTTCCATTGTCGACGAGGATCCAGGCGATGGTAAAATTCTCGATGGCTGTCTGTATGACCAGCGCATCATAAAATAGATCCTCGTGATCTGGCATATCCTTTCTTGAGAAGGTGATCTTCTCCTCCTGAGGTGGGGTCTGGAACGTGGAGGCGACGCTCCTTCGGTACATGGTATGGAGGCTCGCCTTGCGGGAAGCCTCGACACCTGCCCCTCCATGGATCATCCTGATCCTTCCCCGGGTCCCCACATCCGCCCGGTCCTCGCACCGGTCCTCCTCCGGGCGCGGCATGACCTCTTCGATCCGCACCTCCTGACGCTCCTGCTACCGTTGTTGCTCCCTGTTTCCTCGCAATTCGAGGAACTCCGGGCACGTGGTCGTGGTGTGCCCTTCCTCCTGGTGGAAGTCGCAATAGGGCAGCTCCACCACTTCCCTTCTCCTTCTCCTTGTCGCCCTCCTTCTCTCCCCCATGGCTATTATCATAGCCTGCTTCTGGTCGGGAAGACGCGGCCTCTGGGCCTGCCATCCTCCCGGAGGATAAAACTGGTCTTGGCCTCTCTGGCGACGGTCCCCTCCATGGAACCCTCTTCTCGCCCCCTGATCTTGTCATTCTGGCCTCCACCCTAGCCGGTGATTCGGCTCCTGACGCCCTCACCTGGGCTGTTGTTGCTGATGCTGTTGCTCCCTCTGCCGGGGTTCAGCTCTCCTTTCCTCCTGACCTCTGCCCCCTCTGGGCCTCTCCTCCTCCGTAGCCCACCTGGCTAGCCTCCGGGAAAACTCCGGGTTCGACGTCTCCCCGTCGACTTCTCTCGCCGCCCTCTCCATCAACTCCTCATAGGAGAGGGGCGGGATCCTCTTCAACTCCATCCGGAAGAAACCCTGCTGCAGCCCCAAGGTGAAGGACATCATTAGGGTGTGCCCCGGCATCTCCTGAACCTGGGTGACCTCCTCCTGGAAGCGATCGACGTAGCTCCCCGGGGTCTCATTCACCCCCTGCTTGATGCGGAACAGGGACTCTGACTCTCTCTTCCTCCTCTTCGAGGTTGTGAACCTCAACATGAACCCCCGACGTAGGTCCTCGAAGCAGTAGATGGAACTGGCTGGCAACTGGTGGAACCACTCCCTTGCCTTCTCCTTCAGAGTGATGGCAAAGAGTCTGCACTTAAAGCCATCTGACATTTGTCGGATCGAGACTACGTCCTCAAACCACTGGACGTGCTGGACCGGATACCCCTTCCCGGTGTAGTAGGACATCTCGGGCTCCCTAAACCCATCCGGGACTGGTGCAGAGGAGACCAACTCGCTGAAGGGGCTATCTCCGCCCACCGGGCGAGCTGGAGGGTCTCGCGCCCCCAACTCGTCGAGCCTGCCGCCGCTCCCCGAACCTGGGAAGAGCACTCGCCCGGGGAGCTCGACACCCCGACCTTCCTCGGCGACCTCCTTCCCGGCTCACCTGGCGGGCGCAACCTCGCCGAGTGCAGGATCCGCGAGGACCGGAATCGCCGGAGTCGAGCTCTCGGCACGCACGCCGAGCGCGAATCGGACCATGCCGAGAACCTCCTGCCTGAAATCCTTGAGCATCCCCAGGGTGGCGAGAGGGGGAGGGGGTGGCGAGTCGGTCCTGTCCGATCTTTGCCCTTCTCCTCCAGTCATTGAGTTCGCTGAAGGTTTTCTGTGCTGACCACTTTCCACGCTCGCCGCACTAAAATATTGAAACCGAAAATCGGTCTCTTGTGGAGTTCACCCTTGGGGAAGGGGTGGTCGCGTACCTACTTCGCTCCTGCAAGAAAAACAACAAGGAAAAAAGAGCAAAGGACTAGACCAAGGGCCCGACACGGAGGTCCCACCATACACCCGGAAGATCACTGAGCGCTTCCCCTCCTTAGCCAAATGTCGGGCTAAGGTACCTCAGAAGGCGCTAGAAGACTGAGAGACAAGTAAGCATGCCCTCTAAGGTACCCCTTGGGTCCTATTTATAGATTTCTGAAAATGGCATGCAAATAACCAACCTCTGCCGGCCTGAAATTACTGAAAACCCCTTGGGCTGGCCTGCCAACAGCCAAACTCGTTGTTCTGAATAGATATGTGCAGCCCACCCGGGTCTGCCAACAGTGAGACTCCGCCGTTCCAACCGGCTATGGGCAGGCCAGCGGGGGCAAAATGGTAAAAACACCTCGCAGACTACTAGGCGAGTAGCCCTCAACAATCTTTGCACGGCAAGGGCGGCGAGTGCTCGACGACGTTGGCACTCGCTGCTTCCGCTCGGCCTTTGGCGAGTACGGGCCCGGCTGGCCCTACCCGCCTGCTACTTGCCGAATGCGGGGGGGGGGGCCAAAAAAACAAAGGGCGTTGAGTAGAGAAGCATCACTCAACGCCAAGGCCAGGAGGGCGCTGAGGGCGTTGAGTGAAGAGGCATCACTCAACGCAAAGGCACGGTCTCGGCCTGCCCTGACCGCATGTCGCGAGTTCGCTGAAAGGTCAGAACTCGACGAACGGGGCTTGGCGAGTACAAGCTCGCCCCTCAAAAATATCCCACCCCGCATGGGCGAGTCGGAGCTACTGTTGAGCTCTTTAGGGCGAGTGCAAGCCGGCCGATGAGCAAACTTGCCATACTCGACGTCGCGGCTAAAGGCGTTGAGTGAGCTCGCCTCATTCGACGCCAAGGCAGAAGTGAGTGAGCTCGCCTCACTCGACGCCACGGCAGAAGGCGTTGAGCGAGCTCGCCTCACACGACGCCACGGGCCTGACTCGCCTGGGCCTTGGGCTGGACTTGGTTAGTCTGGCTCATGCCGACCCCACTGGCCGGATACGGGATTGTACAATGGGAGTACTGTGTTTTCTCTCTGCCGAGTGGGTGGGTCGGGCATAGAAACATCTGGATTAAATATTCAGCACAAAGGTAAAACAACATGGAATTGATGAAATATTCATCTACACATCAAACCAATTGGCCACTAAAGTGCTAGAAATGATATGATAAGCCAGCAAACATACATCATATCTCTTAATTGGTAAGAATTAGACATCCATAAGACAATCAGATTTTATTAATATTTAACTAATTTATAATTTCAATAGTTAGATGCTAAAATATATAAAAAAAACGGCTACTTCCTTTTACAATTTTAACAAATAAACAACTAAAATTATAAAACTAGTAATTAGGTTGTTATGGAATAATTGATTGCTTATTAGAGTTGCCCAGAATATACTAAGGCTCCGTTTGGGAGGACTTATTTTCACCGGTCAAGCGGTTACGACCGCAAGAATCAGACCGCTTGACCGGTGAAAATAAGTCCTCCCAAACAGAGCCTAAATCATCATCGCTAACAACATTGGCGGGGGGAGCCTTGGCGCACCGGTTGAGGTGTTGTCATGTGACCTTGAGGTCATGTGTTCGAGTCCCGGAAGCACTCGAGCCTCTTGCAAAAAATGCAGGGTAAGGTTTGCCTGCATTTCACCCTTGTGGTGGGACTCTTCCCTTGACTCACGTTGAGAGGGAAAGCTTTGCGCACCGAGCTGCCTTTATCATCATCAACATTGGCAGAGTCCCAACTACTCGTTAAAGATTTATGAGTCTCCATTCTCCACCCAATGTTCCCTCTAATCTACACATATTCCTTCATAACCTCTTATTATACTTTTTTTCTACCAGTCTTATGAGTTCAATTTTCTACCGTTCACTCTACATTTCCAGGCTACATGAATTTATCTTTCCACTGCATAATCTGTAATTGACGCAAATCCACAGTCCCTCTGCTCTAATATATGATTTCTAAAAATCAATTAATCTTTAAATTAGGCGGAGTATTGATTGGATCGGAAATTATCAGGGCAGTATAGCAGATGGATTAATCAAAAGAGTGCGAGGACGGAATCTACCTGAGCCTTGTTGTAGAAGACGGTGTTACAAGACGGCATGAGGATCTTCGCTTCCCCTTCTCTTATGACTGTATAACCTCGGATCTCCACGTCTGCGGCGCCGGTGGAGGAGGGGGAGGCGCTCACATCGCCGGTCGGATAAGTTTGACCTAGCTTCTTCGTTGCACAACCGAGAGGCGAAGACGTGCAGAACATGCAGGAGATATTGGACTTCCATTGTCTTGGCCGAAAAGCATGGACGAACAACCGCATCGCAATTGCACCTGCTCTTTCCCCCATTAATTCCATAAACCCAAAATCCCAGCAATCTTCTCGCTTCACCCCGACGTAGAGCTGTCAGCAATGGGAATGGAGGGTGGCATCGAGGGGACGGCTTTGGTTGACATACGAGTTTTAGGAAATACGTTTTTTTTTTGTGATTGTTATTAGCACTGTATTTTTGGATATTCGTACTATATTTACTCTTAATTTTCCGTACTTTTTGAAAATACTTCTTGTACATGCATTTTTAGGAAAAGTGTTCAACACGAAAGTTGTAGATCTCGTCGAGATCTACAACTTTTGTGTTGAACACTTTTCCTAAAAATGCATGTATAAAGCGTATTTCTATAAATACGCTCAGATTTTGCGCCTTTTAGAAATACGCTTTATTCATGCATTTTTAGGAAAAGTGTTCAACACGAAAGTTGTAGATATCGTCGAGATCTACAACTTTCGTGTTGAACACTTTTCCTAAAAATGCATATACAAGAAGTATTTTTAAAAGGCGCGGAAAATTAAGAGTAAATGTAGTGCGAATATCCAAAAGTGCAGTGCTAATAACAGTCACCTTTTTTTGCGATTGTTAACTGCACCCGTGTCTGCACCCCCATTCTGTTTTAAATTTTTTAAAAAAAACTTTAATTGCACCACATCTCCCCCATTACACTGAAGCCGCACCCCGCCTTCCTCTTCGTCGAGCTGCTTCCCTCTCCGGTATCTTCCTCGCGCCATCTTACTCTATTAGTTGTCTCACACATGTCACTAGGGGATATTTTCGGGTGCGTCAAAAAAAATATCGGGATGCGGTAAGAAAAAAAATGGGATGCAGTTATATTTTCGAGTTGCGGTTAACAATGCGATGTGAATAGCTAAAACCGGGTTGGGGTTAACAATCGCTCTTTTTTAGGCTCTGTTTGACACGGCTGAAGCGATTGGAAAAATAGAGGTGGAATAGCTATTTAGTCATTTTATTTTATAAATATTTTTTAAATAATATTATATTTGCCGGTTATATATTATTTTTTTAATATTATATAAATAAAACATTATAAATATATAAGTTATATAATATTTATACATAATTAAAATTTAATTAATAATATATAACTTATACTCTTAACTTAAGGATATATAACTATATTAATTTAGGTGATTGTTATCCGCACTGCAGTTTTGGTTATTCGCAAATATTTTTTTTCCTAATTTTTTGTGCTTTTTGGAAATACGTCTTGTACATGCATTTTCAAGAAAAGTGTTCAACACGAAAGTTGTAGATCTCGATGAGATCTACAACTTTGATGTTGAACACTTTTCGTAAAAATGCATGTACAAGACGTATTTCTAAAAGGCGCGAAAAATTGGGAAAAAAAAGTACGAATAACCAAAACTGTAGTGCGGATAACACTCACCTTAATTTATAATAATATATAACTTAATAATAATGTAACTATGTATTATATATAAGTAATATAACTATATTATATAATTTATTATTATTATAACGTAATCATAATAAATTATATATAAAAAAAAAAATTTAAGGACAGCAACGCCGTAGCTGCAGCACTGCTGCTATTTCCGAGTCGCGAAATGACTCGGAAAAATTCCGCGACTCAGTCAGACAAAAATTTAAAACCCGAGCCCGGTTCAAAAAATTTGCCTCTTTTACTGTCCAAATTGGCTCATTTATGTAAGGGTTCAAATATTATAATATTTTTTAGCAATGTTATACGGCATGCATTCACCAGAGGAGATGACACTTGACAAAGGTTCAATACATCATGACGTCAGAAAAAACGAATGTGGACCAAAGATGGCCCTTCAAACACCCAGTCCAAATCACCAGGAAATCGTAGCCAGCTCATCGTCACCATCTCTAACAGCTTGTCTAACTGAAACTCAACTTGCAACAACTAGTCGAAGAAAGACTTGGGCCCACACGTGGGTGGGGGGTTTGGCCATTGACACATGATCACCCTCCGTTTCAGTTTCCTGTAAATACGATCCATTATTGAGGGGAGAGAGCAGTTCCATCATTCATCAACCCACATGAGACCTCACCTTGAACATGCAAGCTCCCTTGAGCGTATTGTGAGGCTCCCCCCAATCCTCTCACAACATTTTTACTTGGAAGGGGGAGTGAAAGTATCTAGTTGTCTATCTAAATCACCTAGAGGGGGTGAATATGTGAATTCTGCGTCTTTTTGAGGATCAAAAAATAGTAACAAACAAACACACAGAAGCACAACACAGACACAAGGATTTATAGTGGTTTCCCAAGATGGGTATGTCCATTGTCCTGCCTCGCTTATCTAGTACTCCGGGCTAGACTCGGCTACTACACCAAAACTCAGATTATAACAATCTTACACATTGGAGCCTCAACTCCTACAACTCGGAGACAACACTCCTACAACTCGGAGAACAACCTCTCCTACAACTCGATCCAATAAACAAGGAACTGCAAACTCAGAAATAGAAACTTCCTACAATAATAAAATTGGTTTTGTACAACTTTCTAGATTGCAAACAATCTTCTTCTTCAGATAAGAGTAAATTCAATATTCTTCTTTCTTAGAGAGTAGATCTTGAAATGAATGTTGAAGGAGAAGACTTGAAGTAAATTTGAAAACCTTTGTCTGAAACTTAGGATTCGACGAGACAAGAAGAACCTATGTAGAATCTGAAAGCAGTGATCTGTCAAATCTCTTTTTGTTAGGAATCGTCGATTGTGAACTTCTAGGTCGTCGAGTTGCGTTTCCGAGAACAGTAAATCGGGAAAGAGTTCAGTCGTTCACGATTTGAAAAGATTAGGTTAAGAATTTTCTTACTATTCTTATTTGACTAAAATGAAATCTTCGGTATTTATAGCATTCCTCTACAACGGCTAGAAATAATCTTCTAAAACGAGTTTCCACGTATACTGTACATGACCGACATTTTGAAACAGAACTCGTCAGAAAATCAAACCAGGAAAATCTTAAGTACATTCGTCGAGATGACTCGTGTCATACTCAGAACACTCGACGAATCACCTAGCCACTCGACGAATTCCACGAGAGTAATCGACGAATTTTACTTAGTTGAAAATGAGATCAGAAGAAAATTTTCTGTTAACAGTCACCGGACCTCTTGAGAATACTTGACGAACTCCACGAGTGTTCATGTGACATCTCGATAAATTACATCGAGACTACACGTAAATTCTCGACGAATTTGACTTAGCCGTTTCTGAAGAAGTTTTAAGAAACTGTCTGAAATTTCCCGAGTAAATTCGACGAATTTCACGGATGTTCACGTGATTTCTCGACGAATGACATGAGACTTCGCGTGAATATTCGACGAATTTTATTTAGGAAAATTTTTGATTCACCCTGAAATCAGAAACCATTTTTTCCTTGAATCTCCTATGCACTTGAAAATGAAGTACACTCAATAGAGAGATTACACATGAGTCAACATCATGTCCTACACAATGAGAGATTGCATAGTCCTGTGTTTTATGACTCATTGTAATCTGAAATTGGTTTGTACTTGATAATTAAGTCCTACAAACACATAACTTGAAAGTAATGTCAAATACAACTAAATTCATCTTAATTTAAATGGGACTTCTTCAAATCAGGGTTATTATTAAAATAATACCTAACAGGGAGTTCCTTTACACTTCTGGGTGTGATGTGTGATCTCCAAGTTGTGTTAATATCTTTTCTTGTCTATCTTTCTTTGCTTGTGATCTCTTCTTTGGTGACCTAGTTACTTCTTTCATACCACAAGTCCTAATTTTGAAGTCGGGTTATTTACCAAAACTTTTTGGAGCGATGAACGTGGACTTTGGGTTGTGAAAGAAAACTCTGAAGTACTTCTCTACGACGCTTACGATAGATTGGGGGGGGGGGTCGCGTTGCCGCATAAGGCGACCTCCATCACACGAACCGACTTCAAGCCGTGCAAGAGAAAGCAAAAGGCAACAATAAAAATAACTGGCAGGATAACATTTGGCAAATGTTATTATACTGTCAGAGAGGGTGCTCCCTGGAGGGGAAACATTCTTCGCTTAAAATTACATCATTTAAGCAAGTTTGCCTTGGTAGTTGTACTGAGGCGTGATGAGCACACGCGAGCTCAACCTCGCATAGTGATCTCATCATACCTCGTGTTATCACTCTTCTTCGGTAGTGTTTGGTTCGGCTTATCGTCTGCGGTGCGGTGCAAACTCAACGCCATTTTTGTCATAAGTCGTGTTTGGTTCGGCTGAATTTAAGAAATACTTTTTTTGATTTTCGATGTTTCTTATCTACCCCGACCGCTGCCTTTTTACGCGTTCAGCCGCAATCGTGAAATCCTGATAACCCTACTCCTCTGCTTCTTCTCTTCTCTTCCTGATTCCTTCCCAGTGTCGGCCACCGGATCCAGTGATTCCTCCCTGTAACGACGACCGGATCCAGCGATTCCTCCCTGTAGCGACCACCGGATCCAGCGATTCCTCCCTGCAACGATTCGAGCTTCTGAAAGACCGCCGACGCTCCTCAACCGATTCGAGCTTCCTCCCTCCAGCGATTCTCTTCTCTTCCTGATTCGAGCTTCCCAGCGGCTCTTCCTCACACCGCACACCATCGATGCTCCATCTTCTCCGATCGCTGATCTACAAGGTAACCTCCCAGATTTTCCGTTTTTTTTTTCGTTCGTTTCACAATATCTAGATCCGACTTTCTTCACACAAACCTACAATGTTGTTCCATGATTTTTTTTTAGATTTTTTTTCCATTTTTTATTATTCCATGATTTTTTTTACTGGATCCTCCCTTATTTCACTGGATTTCTGAGTTTTAGGTCGGATTTGATATGAGATGTTTAGGATTAATTTCATATCGTAATGTTCACTAAATAATATGTTAGATTTAGGATTGATTTTATATGCAATGTTGTGGTTTTCGATTTAACTTTTTTGGAGATGTGTTCATGCTCGTTGGTTTTGGTGATCTTTTGATCTTGGTGATTTCCTTTTTTTGGAGTGTGCGGTATGTGTTGCGTTTGTTTATGTGTTGTGTTGTGTGAGTGTGATTTATGTGTGTGTGTGTGTGTTTGTATGTGTGTGTGTATATGTGTGTTGTGTGAGTGTGTTGTGTGAGTGTGTTTTATTTTGCTAAGGATGGGCAAATCAATGAAAATATATGATTTATGTGTGTGTTTTGGTGATGTGTTGTATGTGTGTGTTTACGTTTGTGTTTATGTTTTTGTGTGTGTTGTATGTGTGTGTGTGTGTATTTTTGTTTGTGTTTGTGGACATTTATATTTATGTATGTGTTATTACAAATTAATCATCATAAATATGTATATCTGTATTTATTTTCTAAGAATGGGCAAAACAAAAGATGATGGGTTGGCCGCTTTTTGGGATACTACAGATATCATGCATTTTTGTGACATATGCATTAAAAAGATAGAGTTTGGGAATCGACCGACCACACATTTTAATAAAGAGAGTTAGACAAACATTATGAAGAAATTCGAATAACTAACTAGAAAACAATACGATAAGGTGCAAATGAAAAATAAATGGGATCATTTGAAAGAGTGGAAATTATGGACGGAGTTGAAACGGGGTGAGACCGGATTGGTTTGGAATGCATCAAAGAAGACTATAGACGTCTCAGCCGAGTGGTGGGATGACAAATTGAAGGTATTCATTTACAATAACAAATCTTGTCTTTCTTTTAAAAAAATTTAACAAGTTCTTACGTTAAATATATGCATTTTAAGGTTGTCCCGACGGCAAAATTTTTTTGTTATTCTTGTTAACCCCGAAATCGGCGATCCCTCCCAAGGCCTCTAGCTCGCAAGTCGCGGCCCACTCAGAGGTACCCCCCGAGGGTCGCGATCTGCCTCAGCCTTCCTTTTTTGGGCCAAGCGGACTCCCTTCTCTTATTCCCTCAGGCCGTGCGGTTAGGACGTTTTCCCCGGTCTAACCGCCTCGGTCGCGTAGCTACTGTGTGCCCTGCGAGACGACGGGCTGCTTCCATAGCTCACCCTCGCAGGCCACGCGGTTTGGCCAGCTAACCGCGCAGCACCCTTCCTTGCAGGAGGCAACCTACATCAGTTCGCAGGATCGTTCTGTCGGTGTCAACCCTCGACCAGCGCAACCCTCGCGGGCTCGGCTACTCTCTCCGGCTCAGGTTTTCCCGCCGGCCCAGGAGGGTGGTCTGCAAAACCTTATAATTGCCTAGGACTTCTAAGACCCTAGTGGGCGGCCTGCCCAGGTCGCCGCCCTAGTGGGCGGCCTAAGCAGGTCGCCGCCTCTAGTGGGCGGCCTGCCCAGGCTGCCGCCCCATGTGGGCGGCCTGCCCAGGCCGCCGCCGCTAGTGGGCGGCCTGCACAGGCCGCCGCCCTAGTGGGCGGCCTGAGCAGGCCTCCGCCTCTAGTGGGCGGCCTGCCTAGGCCTCCGCCGCTAGTGGGCGGCTTGAGAAGGCCGCCGCCGCTAGTGGGCGGCTTACCAAGGCCGCCGCCGCTAGTGGGCGGCCTGAGCAGGCTGCCACCCCTTATGGGCGGCCTGCCCAGGCTGTCGCCGCTAGTGGGCGGCCTGCCCAGGCCGCCGCCGCTAGTGGGCGGCCTGAGCAGGCCGCCGCCCCTTGTGGGCGGCCTGCTTATGTCGTCGCCCTAGTGGGCGGCCTGAGCAGGCCGCCGCCTCTAGTGGGCGGCCTGAGCAGGCCGCCGCCCCTAGTGGGTGGCCTGCTCCAGACTGCCAGCTTGGTGGGTGGCCTGCTCCTCAGGCCGCTTCGTCTGTCTGCCCTCTTCTAGCTGCCAACCAGAAGTCTGCTCCAGCAGAGAAAAGGTCAGTCCGCCGAGTCCGTCGAGGTCGTCAACCTCATTTTCTCAGTCCGCCGAGTCCGTCGAGGTCGTCCATGGTAACGTCACTGGGCCCCGCTTCTAGAAGATTCTCCCCGAGCCTATAAATATCCCCCAAGGCCTCTCATTCTGGACACGCGAGAGGAGAACTGCCAGCTTGATCAAGGTCTGCGGGCTCAGTTTTCCAGTCCGCCAAAGTTGATCAAGCAAGGTCTGCGGCCTCAATTTTCCAGTTCTCCCAGGTCGTCGAGGGCTGTGAACTTAGTTCTTTCTGTCCTCAGCAAGCCAGTTTGAGCAGCATCTGCAGCCTCAGTTCTCCAGTCCTCTGCAGCCTCTTTTACTTAGTTTCTGGCACCTCCTTTCTTAGCCACCAGCTTCACCCATTGTACCTTTTACTGCTTTTTCATGTAATGGTGCAATAACAAGGTGTAACCCTTCTTGGTTAAAGGAAAAGCCCGTCGCAAGAGTGGCATTCAAGCCGCGGCGGGCGAAGTCTGTTGTTGCCGCTGCTAGCGGCCCCCTCTTCTTCTCTCCTCTCTCGGCTTCAACCTGCAAGCTCAACCGCCTAAGTAACGTCTGCTCGGCAGCTTCTGATCAAGCTTCTCCTCTGCTCGAGCAAGCTTCTCCTCTGCTCGAGCAAGCTTCTCCTCTGCTCGAGCAAGCTTCTCCTCTGCTCGAGCAAGCTTCTCATCTGCTCGAGCAAGCTTCTCCTCTGCTCGAGCAAGCTCCTCCTTTGCTCCCCGCAAGCCTTCTTCCTTCACCTTAGCTTGTGAGATCGAACAACCCGTTAACTGGAAGGTGTCGCATTCCGCGCATCGATAGTTAACACGCGACCTTCAGATCTCGAACAGACAATGAAATCAGCGGTTACTCATGACAGAACATCAACCAGCCGAGAACCTTGCTCCAAGTCCCAGTGATGATTCCCTCTGGGAGGCCTTAAAGCAATCTCGCAGATAAACTGCACAACAGTTTCAAGCGATCAACCATACTCTAGCTGCTATCACCCAACGATTGGAAGCACAATCTTCAGCAGCACCAGCCCCTCCAATCAATCCAGCACCAGCATTCGAGACCCCTCAAGTTTATCCACTGACCTACCCTCTCTTTACACTCCAAACTTTCCGCAAGGACCTACAGCCTCTTTGCGGTCTCAGAATGAGGAATTCACAGCTCGTCAAAACTTCTTCCGAGAAGCTGCCCGAGGAAGTCCGGCAAAATTTCTAAATTTTCAGGGAAGTTATCCCTACTAATCAACTCCTGCCTTTGCTCCTTCCGCAGCAACCTTTCCCTCCTATCCACCAGCTCCTTGTGCAGCTGCAACTTGTGCTCCTTTTTTTCCTTATGCTATAGGAGAACAAGAAGAGTAGTCGTCGTTTACAGAGAATGTTCGGTATGAACCGACTCCAGCTGACTTCAGAGAGCAGCGGTTGCCCATTTACACTGGGGAGACTGATCCAGTCAAGCACCTTCAAGCCTTTGAATCTGTCGTTGCTCTCAAGACTCTCTCAGATGCAACCAAAAGCAAATTCCTTGTAACGAACTTTGATGGTCAAGGGATTGGTTCTATGGATCGCGTCCTCAGTCCATCTCTTCCTTTGCTGATCTGCGAAGGGAGTTCTTGCTCAGATTCTCTACTTCAACAAAGAGAAAGAGCGGCCTAGAAGCCCTCTTTGAGATCAAGCAGTGAGAGACCGAAACTTGGTCTCATTTTGTGGATCGTTTTTAGAAAGAAATCTTAGACATTGAGATCGTCGATCAGGAAATGTATCGAGTGGCTCTTATTCGCGGTCTGCGTGAAGGACCACTCAAGTTCGAGGCTAACGTCTGAGCACCAAGGACTTATCAAGAGTTGATTGTTTTAGCCAACTCATACATCCGCGGTGAGAAGAGCAACCCCAGCTTCGTCTCCAGGCTTGTAGCAGAGAGAAATCAACCTTACAAGCAGCCTCCGAGATCTCCTCGGAAAGATTTTCCATCCCACTCTAGGAAAATGAAGAAGTTCCAGCATCATCATCAATACCCCTTTTTGGGCCAGGATCGTGCCCACGAACGATTGCAACTGCTATCAGCCCCATCTCTGCAAACAGCTTCTGTGCATCACTCACAAGATGATGACTTATCGTACTCTGGACTCGATGAGGCCATGCAAGAAGTCTGCCAGATCATGAAGGATAGGGCAAATTCAAAAAGTCCTTACTAGTCGACAAATCAAAGATCAAGAGATTTAGATCCGTTCTGTGAATTCCACCGAGAGAAGGGTCATTTAACTGAAGACTGCAAGGCCCTTCGGCGGTTGGTCGAAAGATTGCTCATCGAGGGCAAGATCAGTGACCTGGTTAAGAAAATTGATTCTTCGAAGCCTTCCACCTCCAAGGGCAAGGAGGTGGCTGAAGTCCAGTTGAATTGCGTAGACGTAGAGGATGCAGGCCGTCTGGGGCCTATCAACATTCAGCATGAGTGCATCGATGTCATTGACGAGGGTTCCCTTGGAAGGTTATTCTAAAGCAAAGAGGGCGTTGCAGCTCCTCAAAGCCCCTCACAATCATGACTGATTGCTTTTACTTTACTCTTCATTCTATTTTTGAACACTTTTAAGTGTTTTACTTTCATCTCAATAAAGTTTACGTCAGAGATCTCATACTGACACTTTCCCCTTTGTGGAGTGCTTCCTCCTCTATTTTTTCTCTTTGCCAAAGAGATCACTGAACCACTGAGATATCGCCAAGTCTTGCTCAGGGCCCCCTCGAGATTGTTCTCTGGCGTAAGACCACAACGATCACATATCGCGGGGAGTTTTCGCATATGTGCAATGGGGGCCGTTCAACTCTCGTGCGGAGGATGAAGGGACTTCGGATCCTGACCGACATCTAACACAGAGTGCGATTCCAGGAAGGACCCATGTGTTAGCTCTGATGTGTTTCGCTACAGGATACATTACAATTGCGATGATCTTTGCATGACAAACAATGACGATCAAGTGTAGCCTTATCTCTTCGATCATCTCACAATTGTGACGGTCGAACACTCCTTGGTACTCTCAATCTGTGCCTTTGCGGAGCCCATAACTCCGCTGATCAATTCGTAGACAAGCAATATGCCACTTGGCGCAACTAGTCTAATTGATCAGCGATGTTTGTAACCCGAGGCATGAGAGCAGTGTATCTGTCGATTCCTTCTCAGGAATTTCCGTGCTTGTTTTTTTTCTTTTGTGCCCTTTAAAGGGAGCGCGACCAGCCCGCTTTAGGTAGGACTACCCTTTGGATGATTTTTTCTTAAGGCAAGCGGTGCATAACGCCCACGGGAAACCCTTGTGGCAGCATCCAGTCTTTTTTGAACATCATCGAGGTGTAGCCCTCTTTTATCTTTTTGCCTTCTTACAGGTTAACAGGTTAAATCCAACATATTCTAAGGATCTGCAATATCTTTCTTGGCTTGCGGTCATCTTATATGCACTGCCTGCATAAAGTTCTATCAGATGGTTATCCACAAGGCTCTCTTATTAGATGCTAGCGTCATGAATCATTTAATCAAAGTATCTAGTCCTCTTTGACTGACAAGCCATGCAATTATGATTCTAAATTGAGATGATTTCATCTTGCTGATCTGGATTTCATGTCGACATTATATCTGATCACGCGAGACGGTCATTATCGCACTTTGATCTCTATTCAGTTAATAGCAAAATTTGCTGGATATGTCTTATATCATATCTTATCCTATCAACAATCAACATTCGCAGGTTTCCTCCAGGTAATTGTACCTTACTCTCCTATCATATCTGTTGCTTACTCTTCTTTTACAGAGGTCAACAAATATTAGCAAGTTACCTCCAGGTACTTGCATCTTACTCTCCTATCATATCTGTTGCTCACTCTTCTTTTGATAAGGTCAACAGATATTAGCAAGTTCCCTTCAGGTACTTGCACCTTACTCTCCTATCATATCTGTTGCTTACTCTTCTTTTGCAGAGTTCAACAGATATTAGCAAGTTACCTCCAGGTACTTGCATCTTACTCTCCTATCATATCTGTTGCTCACTCTTCTTTTGCAGATGTCAACAGATATTAACAAGTTCCCTTCAGGTACTTGCACCTTACTCTCCTATCATATCTGTTTCTTACTCTTCTTTTACAGAGGTCAACAGATATTAGCAAGTTAACTCCAGTTACTTGCACCTTACTCTCATATCATATTTGTTGCCCACTCTTCTTTTGCAGAGGTCAACAGATATTAGCAAGTTCCCTTCAGGTACTTGCACCTTACTCTCATATCATATCTGTTGCTTACTCTTCTTTTGCAGAGGTCAACAGATATTAGCAAATTACCTCCAGGTACTTGTACCTTACTCTCCTATCATATCTGTTGCTTACTCTTTTTTTGTAGAGGTCAACAGATATTAGCAAGTTGCCTCCAGGTACTTGTACCTTACTCTCCTATCATATCTGTTACTCACTCTTCTTTTGCAGAGATCAACAGATATTAATAAGTTCCTTTCAGGTACATGCACCTTACTCTCCTATCATATCTGTTGCTTACTCTTCTTTTGCAGAGGTCAACAGATATTAGCAAGTAACCTTCAGGTACTTGTACCTTACTTTCATATCATATCTACCTGCTAACTCTTCTTTTGTAGAGATTAGCAGATATTAGCAAACTCCTCTTCAGGTACTTGCAAGTTACTATCCACCTATATTTTCTCTCATCTGTATTTTGGCAGAGTTTAATGGAAGACAGTTACCCGTCTTCCTCATTTATAAAAGCAGCTCAGGTACACGCAAGATATACCTTCCTTTGCCTGCATTGACTTTTTCTTCGCAGGTAAAGGATAGACACTGACAGATTTCTCTGGGGAGAGACATCAGGTTCTATCTCTCCGGATCTCTAATTTTTTCTCTCCTGATTTCCGAGGGGAGGATCACGATTTTCGTGGGTCTCCTACTTTTTCGAAGTTCCGAAACTTAAAAAAGTGCGGGGATTATGTTAACCATGAAATCAGCGATCCCTCCCAAGGCCTCTAGCTCGCAAGTCATGGCCCACTCAGGGGTACCCCCCGAGGGTCCCGATCTGCCTCAGCCTTCCTTTTTTGGGCCAAGCTGACTCCCTTCTCTTATTCGCTCAGGCCGTGCAGTTAGGATGTTTTTCCCGGTCTAACCGCCTCGGTCGCGTAGCTATTGCGTGCCTTGCGAGACGACGGGCTGCTTTCATAGCTCACCCTTGCAGGCCATGCGGTTTGGCCAGCTAACAGCGCAACACCCTTCCTTGCAGGAGGCAACCTACATCAGTTCGCAGGATCGTTCTGTCGGTGTCAACCCTCGACCAGCGCAACCCTTGCGAGCTCGGCTACTCTCTCCGGCTCAGGTTTTCTCGCCGACCCAGGAGGGCGGTCTGCCCCAGGTCGCTACCCTAGTGGGCGGCCTGAGCAGGTCGCCGCCCCTTGTGGGCGGCCTGCTCAGGCCGCCGCTAGTGGGCGGCCTGAGCAGGCCGCCGCCCCTTGTGGGCGGCCTGCCCAGGCCGCCGCCCTGGGCGGCCTAGGTAGGCCGCCACCTCTAGTGGGCGGCCTGCCCAGGCCACCGCCGCTAGTGGGCGGCCTGCCCAGGCTACCGCTCTAGTGGGCGGCCTGAGAAGGCCGCCGCCCCTTATGGGCGGCCTTCCTCCTACGACGCGAATTCTTTATGTTCATACAAGCCATTGTACATCAGCAGACACATTCGCCCAAAAGGTTGACCCGTCGGTCTCAACAGCGACTACAGAACGGTCATTTTCTACTATTATCCTGAAGACATTTCAGTCAGCGAAGGAGCTACGCCAGATGAGACCACAGCTACATCTGAAGTTGGAAGGAAAATAACTAAAGGGAAAAACAAAGTTATCAGCTCTGTGTTAGAAGATTTGACGGAGTTTTTAAAGACCATTAATCGATGCATCCAGGAGGCACCCACAAGAAACTCTTCTTCTGAGTTTAGCATCCGTCGTGCAATAGATAAATTAGTCGCGTACCCTAAAGTGCTGTCTGATGAGGACTTCTATGATTTCGCCATAACATATTTTATGGACATAAATCATAGGGAGATTTTTTTGTGCCTTCCGGATAACATGAACATAAAGTGGTTGCGTAACCGCTTCAACTGGGGGGGGGGGTAGTTTTATAATATTTTATTTGCTCCTTGTTGTGGACAATATTATTTGAACATCTTTTAAATTTATTATGTTTGATATGTTGTTTGAATCTACTAAATGTCATATATTCATATTATGGATTACCCTGCTCCTTGTTGTGGACATCTTTTAAACTATGACTAATGCATGTGTGCAGCCGAATATGTCTAGCGATGATTCTGAACATTCGACAAAAGAGCGGGAGATTACTAGAAGAAATTACATGATTGTCCATCATCAGAATGTGGTAGCAACAATATCTTTGGTAGCCGAACATACCTGTTTGTTACATCTTCCAGTACTACGCATGACATCAAAACAAACGGGTGACAAATGGGTTGGAGAGCTATTTCGCGCCCCATGGGTTCGATTTCATGACTCTTTCATGATGAGTCAAGAAATTTTTATAAATTTATTGCATGCTCTGGAGGAGAAGTGCGGCTTTTAGGGAACAAGAAGGACTGCATCTAGAGAGATTCTCGCATTGACGATTTACGTATTATCGTATAATGAATCAATGAGGAAAATAATTGGGCGATTTCAGCATTCAACGGAGACAGCTAGCAGATTTTTTTCTCGAGGTCTTCGCGCTTTACTATAGTTAGGGAAAGAAGTGATTTAACCATCAGATAGGTCATTCAGTAGCACACAACTAGAGATTTTGTATGACAGACGTTGCATACTGTTTTTTCAAAGATTGCGTTGGAGTATTAGATGGTACACATGTTGAAGCGTGCATACCAGTTAGAAATCAAGTACCATATATTGTGAGACGTGGCAGTCTAACTCAAAATGTCATGACAGCTTGTGATTTCAACATGTGTTTTACTTTCGTTATGGCGAGTTGGGAGGGATCATCGCACGATAGCCGTATTTTCAATTTCGTTATAAGTGATCCATGTTATAACTTCTCGCATCCACCTCCAGGTATATATGTATAATTTTGTTTGTTTATTTATTAATATATCAAAAAATTATTGTTAAATAATTTTTAATAAATTACAGGAAAATATTACTTGGTGGATTCAAGTTATCCTCTACAAAGAGGATATTTGAAACCGTATAAGGATACACGATATCATCTACCAGTCTTTGCGCGTGTTGGTCGTCGAGTAGAAGGACGTCGAGAGATGTTCAATCACACACACTCTTCGCTTAGAAGTGTGATAGAACGATCATTCGGGATTTGGAAGAAGAAGTGGGTCATACTGGGGGACATGTCAGGCTATCGCTTTGACAAACAAGTAGCTATTGTGCTCGCCACTATGACTTTACATAATTTCATTCGTCGACACTCTTCGCGTGTGAATATTGATTTTAGTGAGTGCGAGAAAAGGAGTCGTGATCATGGGATGACATCACAAGGGCGACGAGAAACATGCACTGACACTGCAGGTGGTGTAGATGAGATGATTACGCTACGTAATAGCATAGCAGATGAGTTGTATGAAGCTAGAACGTAGGACAAAACGATAAGTATTTGTTCTATAAATCGTTTGAATCAAACATTTTTTGGTTGTTGGGTGTTATTTTATGGAAAAAAATGTTTACTCCAAAATATAAATTGTTGGTACTTAAAAAATATTGGGAAAAAAAATTTACTCAAAACTCCGTTTTGTTTCCAAACAGCTTTTTGAAAACTCCATTTTGCAAACTCTATTTCACCCAAACAGTTTTTTAACAAAACTCCATTTTCCATAATCAGCACTTTTTCTATCAGTAGCTTATCATCAGCAGATTACCATCAGCAACAACCCAACCAAACAGAGCCTTAATTTGACGCCTTCACTGTAAATGTGATTATCTAAGTGTGATTCTAAAAATCTCCAAACTAGTTAAAAAAACAGTGCATCTATTCCCATAAGTTTTAGCTTCTGAGCCAGTTGTGTATGTGTTTGATCCTGCATCTCAAAATTTATGGCATTTTTTTCTTCTGAAATTTATCTTACAATTATGTTTGTTGTGGATCACCCGGTCATCTCCTTAGATCGGAATTGGACAGAGCGCGCAAACAATCAAAGAAAAAAACAACAACAAATGACTAAATGTTTTTTTTGAAGTGGAAAATCCGATGAGGGTGAAAAACCACGTGGTCGAATCTGTACTTGACAAAAATCCATTATTTTGTTAGAGATTACAATAGTTTGAGATGATTCCTTGGAGGGTGACAGACTACCTCACCGTTTCAAGTACAAAGTACGAAAACGGATGAAAAGAAACCCGAGTCCTCGGAGGCTCGATCGAAGCACTCCGGCTGAGAAAATTGCTAAGTTAACGGAGCCATGATGAAAGCGTCCCGTCTGGGAAAAATCACTAAGGCTTCATTTGGTTCGGCGGTGGCGGGTCGATCCGGCGGGTGGAAACGGAGTATTCGAACCGGAGGGGGGAGGTGGCTGCTCCAAACGGAGCTTTTTTGGGGGCGTTTCTCAAGGAGGGCGGGTGGAAACGGAGCAAACGCCGCCAAAGGTTCATTTGTTTTTCCTCCTTCCGGCGGCGTTTGCTTAAAACGGAGCAACGAAACGCCCAAACAAATGAAGCCTAAGTCCACAGAGCATTGACCCAAGCTTGCCCCCTATAGTGGAGTCTTGGTGGGAGCGCTCTCGCGGAGAAGGATGTCGTTGTATAACCTGTAATTCGTCGAGATCAGAAATACCTAAAGAGACGATTATTCGCAGACCTCGCAGCGAGCAAAGACGAGCTTGTGCGAGCAGAGGCGAGCATCGTCGATCTTGGGCGAGCAGGAGCGAGCATCGGAGAGCAGCGGCGAGCAGGGGACATCTTGGGCGAGCAGGAGCGACAGGGGCGAGCTTGGGCGCCCTTGGGCGAGCAGGGGTGATCTTGGGAGAGCAAAGGTGATCTTGGGAGAGCAGGGGCGATCTGCTGATCTTGGGCGAGCAAGAGCGAGCAGGGGCGAACATCGACGAGCTTGGACGATCAGAGACGAGTTTGGTCATTAATTACTGGTTTTAGTAATTTTTTTAACATTTATTTACCAATTTGAAATTGGTTTATAAATATTACTTGCAAATTTACCATGAGCTTCTAATAGCTAAAAGATAAATTCTATAAATTTGTCTTATTTTAAGTAGGCCTGTAACGGTTCAGTTTGGTTTGGTTTGTGAGCAAAACCGCAAACCGAACCACCCCTATGTGATTTTAAAAATTTGGAACTGAACCGAACCGCCCAAACATTGAAACCAAACCGGTTCGGTTCGGTTTTCGTGGTTTAAATGATGTGATGAAGCCTAAATATTTATATAGAGAGATCCGGGATGGTGCGGTGAGCACAGAATGTTTTGCTAAGTGGAGCTCGGGATATGAGTCCTGATACAGCGAAGTAGCAATACATCCCCACTAAATGATTTGTTACATCATTTGGAGCACGAGTGTTGAGTTAGGTGCTCAAGAAACTTGTGCAATGAATTAATAAAAGTTTGAATGAACTTAATCAAAATACCGCATATTGGTTTATGATAGGGAATCATTTCTGAAAGATATTTTTAAAGAAGACAATTACAGTTGTTGAAAGGCTTAATCGGCGAAGAGGGCGAACTGCGAAGTCGACTAAAGGAGTGAATGAGCTAGGGTTCGGGGCTCGGGAGAGAAAAGTGGGTGAGCGGCCTGAGCGACTGAGCGGGGGTTCGGGTTTACTGAAAGTCTGAAATTTAACAATTTAAGACTTAATTTTAAGTATTGGACATATAGAGTTATAAATTATGTGCTTAATGCTTAATTGGTTTAATGAAATTTAAGTAATAAATTAAATGTTTTTATACATAGCGGTTCGGTTCGGTTCGACTCGGTTCGGTTTGCCATGCAAAACCAGGAACCGAACCGAACCATATGATTTTTCTAAAATCAAAACCGTAACCGAACCGCGGCCTACTGAAATTAAACCAAACCGTGTGGTTTGGTTTGATTTGGTTCAGTTTTACGGTTCGATTGATTTTTGCTTACAGACCTAATTTTAAGACGTCTAAAAGAAGAATTTTATTAAAAATAATTGGCACATGTTATCCACAGTATTATATTTAAAAGAAAATATTTTATAGTTACAAATTTTTTTCAAATTGGAGAAAAAAATTGTAATTTATATAATATTTTAATAGAAATAACAAAATAATAATTAAATGAAAATATCGAAGTAGTAAGTTTAAACTTTAAACCCGATATCAAGAATATTTCAAAACTATTATTTGTTCACTGCTTACCTCACAATGGTAAGGCTAAAATTATATTAAATTAAAAGCAAAATAACTAAAATAAAAGGAGTAGAAAAATTGGCCCATGCAGGTCTCGAACCTGCGACCTTCGCGTTATTAGCACGACGCTCTAACCAACTGAGCTAATAGGCCACATGTTTATTACTGATTCTTACATATATAAAACTTAAAATCATTGGTATTTTTTCCCCTCTCATAAAGGTTATAAAGCATGGCTTATTAGAGAAAATGAAACTCAATGAGTCAACGTGCTTAATATATATAAATAATTAGTGTTCGGATTTAATATGTACATTATCTATCTTTATGTTGATATTCATGATTATAGTTTAATGCATAACATTAAATTTAGAAGACAAGGGCACACTAATAACTTTCACAACTGAAATCATGAATTTGTGATTGCTCGACCTTGTCTAAGGAACTCCATCGATTTTTATACTCGAAAATATTTTTTTCTTGGTGACAGTAATAATAGTTAATGTTGTTTCTAACACAAATTCATGATGATTATACTTGTTTTTGGGTCACCCAGATTTTCCCTGGTTCGGAGAAACATACCGTCTTAATTCGAAATTGGACAGGACGCGCAAACACTCAAGGGGAAACAACAACAAATGACAAAACTCTTTTCTTGACGTGGAAAATCCGAAAAGGGTGAAAAAATACGTGTCTGGATTTGTGCCGAGTCAAATTCTACTATTTCTTTGGAGATTACAAGAGTTTGAATGATTTCTCGGAGGGTGACAGATCAACTCTCTGCTACAAGTAAAAATATATTCCGAAAATGATGAAAAAGAAACTAAGTCCCCGGAGCTTTGATGGAAGCGCTCCGTCTTGAAAAATGACTAAGTCTACAGAATCTCGGTGAAAGCGTACCGGCCGAGAGAAATCTCCAAGTTCACACAGCCTTAAAGCCTACTAGGGCCTTTGCGCTAGGAGAAGAGCATAGTGAATTTCTTAATGGAAGATCGGCCTAAGTCCACGATCTTGCCGGAAAAGCTCAAATCTTTTTCTAGTCTCTGGAGTTGTTTGTTTTCAAACGAATGTCTTGAAGCTTATTTATAGTTTTCTGAAAGAATACGCAGATAATTGCGTCAAGACGTAATTTGTGCTGACGAATGACGTCACTCCGTTTCGATCACATAGATAATCAAATTTGACAAAAATACATAAGTGCCCTCCCGAACGGTCCTAACGTCCCGGGCAAAGACGTCTCCTATCAAATAGAGGACACCACATTCCGGGGTTTTACGGCCGTGACAAACAAACTTGACATAATCATTCCCCGTTCTCATTTCCGTGGTGCTCAGCGTTGCAACTTGCAGACAGCTTCAACACGAAGAAGTGAACCAACATTATTATGATCCCAGGCTTTTCCATGGAGCCCACGTCTCTCTCTCTCTCAATTCTCTGCCCCGTGAAAATGTACTCTGTTCAAAAAGGTAACGGTGAAAGAACCACTTGCCATTGCCTGCCTGTCGTCTATCTCTTTTTCCTTTCTCCCTCCTCTCTTTATTCTCTGCCCCGTGAAAAAAAGGCCGTCTTCTTCTCTGGATCCATGGGTCGAGCTAACTCCAGGCTGCCGAGCTTCTGCCTCAATCGTGTGGCAACTCGGGTCAGAGTCCGCTCACCGCTGGTGGAATCCAACTCGGCTCCTCCGGCAGCCGCCGGAGGCAGAGCTGATGCGGAGGGGAGGCGGATCATGATTGCGGTGGACTCAGGTGCAGAGGCCAGGATTGCTCTGCTTTGGGCACTTTCACATTCGGTGCAGAGCAATGACACTCTGGTTCTGCTCAAGGTTTCAAAGCCCGGAAAGCAGAATGGTGAGTGCTCTTTTATCTTAAATTTCACTGGTTTTGTGATTTATGGTGATTTTGGTATAAGGCAGGAGGAGATCAGTCGCCATGGGAGAGAGATTCCAGGGGTTACGAGCTTCTGCAAACCCTGAAGGGTATATGCAAGTCAAAGAAACCGGAGGTAGTATGATTATTTCAGAATTGTTTCATTACCTTGCAAATTAATCTCCTTTTTTTTAAAGACATTACAAATTATGTTGATTTTTTCATATATAAATGTGAGAAGCTGTTTAAAAAGTTTTGAAATTTATATAAGAGAATTCACACAAGAGAGCTAAATGAGCATGAAGGTGGCCACCAGCCCGCTAGTAGGCATGGCATTGTTTTGAAAGAGCACCTACCAACTGCGATTAATTGCACCATCATTTTTGAGTTGAGCTCACTGATCAACACGGTGATAGATCCCGTGACAGAGACCTAGGTGGTTGATGTATAACCCGTAATTCGTCGAGATCAGAAATACTTAAGGAGGTGCCTATTCGCAGACCTCACCAGGCCAACATGGGCGAGCATGAGTAACTCTTGTAACTCACTAGTATGGGCGAGTATTCTTGTTCCCAGAGGTATTCTCTATTAATGTAGTTTGTGCGGCCTTGGCGGTTAGCAGAGCGGTTAAGCGGCTAGGCGGTTACAGTGCGTTGTCCGCCAATTTTGTATTTGTCTGTTTTTTGTGTTCTCCATCAGGTGCATTGTGAAATCATGTCTCACAATGTATGTCTCGCATTGTAAAGAAGATTGATAATACAATGATGACTCTTGTTCTTCTATCTACTACTGATTTATTTGACTTGATTGGTTAAGTGTTCCTGCGACTTACCCGATTTCATAAAATTTTATATGATATTAGAGGGACAGTGGTTTTAGCAGTGATCAATCACAGAGGTTTGTTACGTACTTTTGGAAGTTCAAGTAAACCAGGAACACAATAATGGATGATGGTTATACATGAGGCCTCAGAATTGAGCTCCTGACGCAGACTAACTTCAAGAAGTGGAAGTCACGCATGAAGTGTTTTATTCTTTGTGAGGACCTCTGGGAGATCGTCAGTGGAGAGGATAGACAAGGGGTGATTGCTGCAAGAGGAAATGCTCAAGAGGTGAGGGCTTGGAGGAGAACAAATGCAAAGGCTGAGTTTACTCTCAAGCAAGCGATATCACCTGAGCTCTTTGACCACATCATTGGATGTAGGCCGGCTGCAGAGATTTGGACGACCATGGATGAGTTGTTCAACAAGAAGAATATAACTCAGCTACAGTTCTTAGAGAATGAGTTGATGAGAGCAACTCAGGGGGACTTGTCAATATCATTTTTTTTTTAAAGATTAAGAAACTGTGAACTGAGATTTTAACATTGGACCTGGATGAGCCCAGAAAAGAGTGGTGTGCTGACTATAGGAAAAAGAGTGGTGTGCTCGTTTTCCAGAAAAGGTATGTGGAGCGGATCGTGAAGCGATTCAGCATGCGGGAGGGAAAAACAACTCTACTCTACTGGAAGTTGGTCTAAAACTTCGACGTGATTATGGAAGGGTTCTTCTAGATCCATTGGTTTTTTGGGCACTGGTTGTGAGTCTGATATATCTGAAGATTACGAGGCTGGATAGTACTTATGTTGTGCGCCGAGCAAGTCGGTATATGCAGGAACTGTAAATGTCTTATCTGGTGGCGGCAAAGAGTATCTTGAAATACGTGAAATCCACCTCAGATATGAGTCTCTTTTATGAGAGGGACGCACACTTCAACCTACACGGTTACACATGTGCTGACTATAGGGGAAATACCGACGATCTGAAAGTCGACGTCTGGTTACATCTTTATGTGTGGTTCGGTAACAATCGCGTGGTGCAACAAGAAGTTGGACTCTGTGTCTGTCTCCACTGCTGAAGTAGAATATAAGACGTCGGCCTAAGCAGCTCAGGAGGCCATCTGGCTTTATAAGTTAGTGGAGGACATCCATGAGGAGGTGCAAGGTCCTACTATACTACGCAGTGGCAACGAGAGTGCTCTCAAGCTAGTTACAAATCCATTTTATCACGCGAGAACAAAGCACATCGAGATCGAGCATTACTTCGTTTGAAAGAAGGTGCTGGAGGGATCTCTGATGGTAGAATATGTGCAGAGCCAGGATAATATCGTAAACATCTTCACAAAGCTACTATCGAAGGGACCGTTTATGCGGTTACAATGACTGTTTGGGCTGAATTCCATTTCCTACTTCAAGGGGGAGTCCTGAAATTATTGAAGTTGGAAGTGGGCGGTCAGAATGATGCAGAGCGCACAGATCGTCGAGACCGTGTGGCTTGTGCGAATAGGTTTGGCGAATAGCCAGGTTCTTGGCTATAGTTGTTCTCGCAGTCTGACTTAGCAGATTCACTGAGGTGTTAACCGTGCGATTAGTTTTAGCTAACCGTAGACTACTCAGGCAGGTTTGGGAGACCGCAGAGATTGGTAGACCGATGTTAGCACAGATAGAGTTCAGGTCGCATGGTTATTTGATTGATTACTTAAGTCCACGGGGACTGACGCTGTTGTCTGTATAGCGGTGAGGATTGGTGGAGTTAACCGCTCGCGGTCTGGTGTTGGCAGTCTGTATATTAGGTGGATTGGTGTTGTTAGCTGCCACATCACTAGCGGTTTCTCTATCCCCCTAGGCGGTGACGCTATTCGCCTGCCCACCTATAAATAGGGGTGTTGACCTCGTCATAAAATAGGAACAATAAGAACTATAGTTTGGGTTAAACTTGACGGCTACGATCTTCTAACCACATGGCAAGGGTTAGTGATCATTTATTGTTGTGTTTGCAGATTGTGCGACTAGCACTTGCCAACCAGGTAACTGGTACGAAGACATTTCGGATAGCTGGTAGCAGTCAGTGACGGTTAGCAGCAGATCGCAGGTTCGACGACAAGACGGTCTTCTTCCTTGGCAGTTTCCCAGCTTGGATAAATCAGTTATCCTTTGGCGGACTGAGTAGCAGTTCAAATAAGTTGTTCGCTCTACTCAGCGGTTAGGCGACCTTGGCGGTTATGCGACTAGTAGTTGTGGATAGTTGGTAGCTCAATTACAGTTCATTCTGTTTGCGGCGACTTCAGTGGTTAGGCGACCTCGCGGTCAGGCAACCAGAAGTTGCGAACATGGTTGTTTTCCTCAGCAGTCAATAAGCAGATGTTTGCGCAGCCTTGGCGGTTAGCAGAGCGGTTAGGTGGCTAGGCAGTTACAGTATGATGTCCGCTAATTTTGTACTTGTCTGTTTTTTTGTGTTCTCCATCGGGTGCATTGTGAAATCATGTCTCGCAATATATTTCTCGCATTATAAAGAAGATTAATAATACAATTGTGGTTCTTGTTCAGCTTCTATCTACTACTGATTTATTTGACTTGGTTGGTTGAGTGTTTCTGCGACCTATCCGATTTCATAAAATTTTTACACATATATCCAATCGACCCTGTCTTGATGTGTTTTGTGAATGTTGATAGCGACGTTACTTGTGGCTGTTGTCGACGAGTATTGATTTGGTGCGTTTGACATTACTTCCTTTTCGCGGGGAAACTAATTGATCAAACCGATAATCATTGGAGTTCAGTGAGGTCGCCGACAATTAGCACTTGGTGCTCTGCTTTGGCGTGGAAGATGCCAAAGGCAGCTAATTTTCTTAGAGTCGTATTAATCTATGCATAATATATAGAAATTCATGTTGGATAATTAATAATATATATGTGCATGTTGAGATCTATTATGAAAACGGTCACAATGCAGATAATTTTCAGATCCTCAAAAATAATCTAACGGCAAAAAAAGAGGTTACGGAAAATGATAAACACAAAACAATAAGAAACATCACAAACAAATAACACAAAAATATACAGTGGTGCCCCAAAATTGGGTATGTTCACTGTACAGACAAATTATTTTATTTTATTTTGTCAAGCATACAATACGACTAAAAGGGAGGAAAAAATTAACTAAGAGATTGATGATAATTTTGAATCCTCCAAGATCCGGTTATACACGTTGCGACGAGAAAGAGATTCAGTGACAAGAGAAGAGTAAACGGCCGAGAGCCGGACACGCTGTAGCAAAAAAGAAGCCTATCGACAAAGTTACGGCAAGGAAGAAGCACAACGATAAGGAAGGCGGCGCCGACTACAAAGAAACGGACACGCGAAATTAACGAGGAAGACAACCCCTGGTTCGGCCAAGACCGGCCGACTACTCTGCGTATTCCTGCTGGCCAAAAATCTCTTCATCTTGGAGGAAAACCGATCACACCTTTATAAGTGAGAAGAACCCTAAAATAAGGTAGAGAGGTGGGGCCGACTGGATCCAATTAAGGAAGGAGAAAAATCTCCTCCATCAACGAAAGAAAATATATTATGCTACCAATGCTCCTCCATAATTGTCGGAATTTGGGTAATTCCAAAAGGAGGAGCCACGAATTGAGCGGTCTCTAAAAATGACGCCGACCAAGAAAGGGAAGATGTGTCATTACTGCAACAATCTCCACCTTGACGCCGCTTCCATGACATGCTCCACCTGGCTAAGATAACTCCAAGATGACCCAATGGTCACCAAGATCCAAAGCTAAAGGAACTAACTGAATGAACTTCGACCGAGAATGGATCATAAGAAAATTTCTCTAATTCTGAGTAGCACACAAACTCGACTAACGTGGCTGACTCAAAAAATGCTCAACCTTGAAGCTAAAGTTCAATTGCTCCACCTCCAGCAGTGGCCTCCATAGCAAAATAAACCCGTCAAGACTTCTGACACGTGATCTACACGTGGGAGAGAAATTAACAAATGCAGACACACCAACTATGAATGCAAATGAACTGATCTCAACATAAAAAATGAACCCATATGAGAACTAATTAAAAAAAGGTTGATTAGACACACTCTAAGCTCATGTAGAATGAAGAGTAACAAGAAAAGAGCTTAGGTAATACAAGGTGACCAAACTGCATTCAAAAAATAAATTCTTAACCAAGAAAAATAACTCAAAATAAGAGTTATAGGAACACAAATATAGAGATATCATGATAAAAATTAAGGGGAAATAAGCGTGAGCAAATGAAGAGAAAATGACCATGGTAACAAAACAAGAAAGAAAAAAAACAGGAAGCCCAAAAAGAAAACACATAAAAAAGACAAGAGAAATATAAGTGAAAAAAACACTAGAGGACATCCTCGTCGGCATCCTAAAGACATAGGGATACGACAGACTTTTCCTTATCATCATCAGGGATTTTTCCTTTCTTCTTGTTTTGAAGCTTCCAATAATCCTTGACTCTATGACCCTTCTTTTTGCAGACAGTGGCTATCTGAATTTTTCTTAGACTTGCCTCCTCTAACTGAACCAGACTGACCCTGAGAAAATAAAGTTGAACTTTCAACAATTCCCGAGCCGGACGACTTCTTTTGGATGTCATCTGAGAGTAAGGCTGTAGTGACCTCCTCCATATCCAAAATATCCTTACTGGAGGTGAGGGTAGTGACCATGCCCTCATAGGACTTTGGAAGAGAGTTTAGAAGAATAACTGCATTGTCCTCTTCCTCCCCTTGATATCCATGCTGAGACACTCAGATAATAGTTTGTTGAAACTGTTCAGGTGGTCATGTAGAGAGGAACCCTTCTTCATCCTAAACTTGTACAACTGTTACTTGAGGTAGATGCAATTGGGGAGAGACTTTGGCATATAAATACTCTCTAACTTTGCCCAAAGACACGAGACAGTCGTTTCTGAAAGAATTCTATAGCACATCATTATGTAAGCAAAACTGTATGGTGGATAGAGCTCTGAGATCCAAATCCCCTCACATACGATCGGTAACCTCAACATCCTCATGAGCCTTTCCTGATAAGGCACGGTGTAAACCTTCCTTGATCAGTAGTGTTTTGGCCTTCACCTATTACATGCATAAATTGTGCTTCCCATTGAACTTCGAACTTTGCACTGAGTTTGGAAGATGCTATATAAATCAATCTGAAAAATCTGCACTGAGACTGAGGCAACCTAATAAATTCACAGATCAAGATTGGGAAGATAAGGAGCGGACCATTGTTGTCACCTACCATTGACCCAACTCGAAATGTAACATCCAATTAGTCGCCAATCGAACCTACCTCTGATACAACTTATTAGGAAAATGGTCACTATGTAGATAGTTTCCAGATCCTCAAAATAATCTAACGGTAAAAAAAGAGGTTACGAAGAACGATAAACACGAAATAATAAGAAATATCACAAATAAATAACACCAAAAGAGAAAGTGGTTCCCTGAAATTGGGTATGTCCACTGTGCAAATAAAATATTTTCTTTTCTTTTGTCAAGTATACAATACGGCTAAAAGGTAGGAAAAAATAAACTAAGAGATTGAATGTAATTTTGAATCCTGCAAGATCCAGCTATATACGTTGCGACGAGAAATATATCCGATGGCAAGAGAAGAGTCGGTGGCCGAGAGCCTAGCACACTACATCAAGAAAGAAGCATGTCGGTAAAGATGTGGCAAGGAAGAAGCTCAATGACAAGGAAGGCGGCGCCGACTACAAAAAAACACACACTCGGAAGCAACGACGAAGAAAACCCCTAGTTCGGCCAAGAAAATCTCTTCATCTTGGGGGAAAAACCAGTCACACCTTTATAGGTGAGAAGAATCCTAAAATTTGGTAGAGAGGTGGGGCCGGCTGGATTCAATCAAGGAAGGAGAAAAAATCCTTTTCCAAAAAATCTCCTCCATCAGTGGAACTAAATATATTCTGCCACCAATGCTGCTCCATAATTGTCGGAATTTGGGGAATTCCAAAAGGAGAAGCCACGAATTGAGTGGTTTCCAAAAAAAGGCGTCAACCAAAAAAGGGAAGATGCATCATTATCGCAATAGAGATCGATTCAGTAACGTATAATGGGTTACGTTTCTACCTAGGACAAGACTCTATGCTTGAGGTACTATATATAAGACCATTCCAAACTTAATAGTTTTTAGTAGAATGAATACCTTGAGCAACTCGCCACCCTAACAATTCATTCTTTTTGCAGTCTAATTTGACGTCCCGGTCGGACCGGAATAACCTGGACCGCCTTAGCTCTCGGAATGGTCGAGCGCTCATACAGTCAATGAAGTAGATCAATAGTACACACGAAGTTTTTGAAAGTCTTGATTTCAAGAACAACTAATCACTTAGAGGTGGGGTGGGGTGTGAATAAGTTCAATTTTAAATCTTAGGCAACTTATCAATTAAAATCACAACACATCAATCTTATCAAAATCAATACCAGCACAAAATACAGCACAGTACACAGTGATTTATAGTGGTTCCCCAATTGATGGGTACATCCACTTTCCCCCTTCGCCTATCTAGCAGTATACTAGATTCGGCCAAACTTCCTTCTATCTTTCTCAGATCCTCAGATCTTACAGCGCAGATCCCAACCGGCTGCTACAACTCAGGCGCAAGCCCTACCACTCAGATCACCAAGATCCTACAACTGAAGTTTTTCCCAAGAACTCTAACTCAGAGTGACTCCACACTCTTACAGCTCGGGCAATCATGCCCTACCTCAGTGTGAATTCACACACCTACTACTCAGACAACTCCTGCCCTACCTCAGCCTTTATAACACAAGATTACAACTCAAGCCTTAGCCTTACCACTCAGATTCAAAATGAATCTTACACAGAAATATTCAAGATAATTTATTACAGACACCAGAGAAAATTCTCTGTGCCTGTCTACCTGGACCGAGCAGATGTCAGCCCTAACTTCGTCTTCACAGCAACAAGATGATACAATGATCTTGAAATGATGCCGACTTGTTCTGGAATCAACTAACAGATGAATCCGCTTCTTATTCTTCAGGAATATCTCCTGATCTGGACTGAGAAGATTTCAGCCCTTCCTTCCTCTTTGATCCAGCGAATTGATCTTCAGATTCTGGCTCGGCTTGAATCGAGAAGATAACTTTAGCTAGGGCATGCCTAGGCTGATTCGTCTCTCTTAGAGGATTACTCTGAACCTACTGGAGTGGATGTTGATTGCACCAGCAAACTCAGAATCCCTTCAGATTTGAACTTGAGGTTCTTAGCTTCTGTAATAATGGCGGATGAAGACGACGAACTCCGCTCCTCGTTTTTTCAGAAAATTAATCAGAAATTAATCCAATCATCATTAATAGATCTCGATCTCTTCTGCTATTTATAATCCCGTCACATTGGCGAGATTATCGACACATGTCTCAGTTTTAACCGTGGTTAAAACCTCAGCTTTATTAACTTGAGATCCACTGTAGACTGACAACAAGGTTAATGTCAATTTGCATCGAATCTGAACTTTGTTGACTTTGCTGAGTCAGCATCATTCTGGACTTAGCCAAAATCAACTAACTTTTCTGAAATTTTGCTTTCGACGAACTTCAAGCTCAACTTGATGAACTCTGAGCTCAGCTTGACGAAATAGTGAAGCTGAGATCGACAAATTCTCTCAGCATAGTTCTTTCTTTAGGTGAAGGCTGAGGTTGACGAACTTTGAGCTCAGTTCGACGAAACCTGAACTCAGCTTGACGAAACAGTGAAGCTGAGATCGACGAATTCTCTCTGCCCAGTTATTTCTTCAGGTGAAGCCTGAGATCGAAGAAATCAGAACTCTGGTCGACGAACTCTGAACTCTGGTCGACGAAAGCTGATAGCTGCGTCCTTCTTATAGGTAAAAGCTGTGATCGACGAACTTTGAACTATGGTCGATGAAATCTAATAGTCGAGTCCTTCTTATAGGTAAAAGCTGAGATCGACAAACTCTGAACTCCGGTCGACGAAAGCTAAGCTCAGCTCGACGAATGGTAGACTCGGCGATTCTGGACTTAGAAACTTGCTGGATTCTTCAGCTTTGTTTGATGGCGTTGAGAGCGTTGAGAGCGCTGAGAGCGTTGTGTTCATTCAACGCATCTGGACTTAGCCGATTTTCTATATTCTTCATAGTAAGGCTGTGATAGGATAACCTTGACTCAATGTTTCTAACTGTATGACGTTGAGTGAGTTGAGCTCACTCAACACTTCTGGACTTAGCTGATTTTTTGGATTCTTTATAGTAAGGCTATGCTAGGATAACTTTGACTCAACGCTTCTAGCTGTATGGCGTTGAGTGAGTTGATCTCACTCAATGCTTTTGGACTTACCCGATTTTCTAGATTTGCAATACTGTCAGCTTTGACTGTCTGCCTTCTCTCAGCACTATTAGCTGAATGACGTTGAGTGAGCTTATCTCACTAAATGCTTTTGGACTTAGGCAGTTTTCATAGTTTCCAGCTCCACCTTGAGTCCACCTGTTATTGTCTCTTGTACTAGCTGTCCAATCATTGTGACAAAGACTAACCTGTATGCATGAACTTAACCATACATTAAATACAACTATGTCTATCTTATTGACATGGTTGACATCATCAAATCAGGGCCATTGGGATCAATGGACCCAATAATCTCCACCTATTTGAAGATGTCAAAACCACTGATCAATTACTTTAGTCAATGAGATACACATTACACAAGCAATAAAATCATATTCATATTAAATTCAGTGAAGTGAATTTTACCTACTCCTCCTAGATTGATGCAGGGTGAGTTACACCTTAGAGGATTACCTCTTAGCTAGATCCTTTCTTGCTTGATCAACCTAGTCTTCCCATGACTTTCTCCCATCGTGTTTCTGTCATGAAGGAGCTTGATCCTTTCTGATAGTCATCTTCTATCTCTCTCCCTTGAGCTTGATCAACCAAAGGTAAACATGACCTCTATCTCTCAAGGTAAACATGACCTCTATCTCTTCCCCCTTTTGACCTCTTTAGATAGTCAGGAAGGAGCATCAAGTCTTTTTGTCCCCTTGTGCTCTTCCCCTAGCTGATGTAGATGAAGCCAGGATTGCAGGGTCCAACATGCCTTTATACATGGCTGACTTGTATATTACTTGATACCACTTGACAACACTTGAAATTCAATATCACTAGAAATTCTCTACACCACTTGAAAAGACTACTTGAAAGTCTTTAGTCCTGCAGCTGTTGATACCACTTGAGAAGAAGCATCTTCTCTCATCTTGCTTTCCACTAGGTTTGCAACACCTGCAAAAAGAACATACCTGTACCAAGCATAATACCTTAGGGAGTACCTGAAGCTATTCTAAGTTCAACATACCCAAATCAATTTTGAAGGTGTTGGACTTGGCTTCATCTAGTGACTTAGTGAAGATATCAGCCACTTGCTTGTCTGTAGAGACAAACTCTAGGCAAATGTCTTCTTTCTCAACATGCTCCATAATAAAATGACGCTTAATTTCTATGTGCTTAGTCCTGCTGTGTGACACAAAATTTCTAGCAATAGAAATGACACTAATAGAATCACAATATATAGGAGTTCTACTTATCTTAAAGTCATAGTCTTCAAGTTGATGCTGTATCCACAATAATTGAGCACAACAACTACCTGCTGCAATGTACTCCAACTCTGTAATGAAGATAGCAACACTAGTCTGCGTCTTGCTGCTCCGTGACGCTAGTCTTCCACTTAAAAATTAACATGTACCAGTGGTAATTTTCCTGTCTTTCTTGCAGCCAGCAAAATCTGCATCTGAAAATCTAGTTAGCTCAAAATCTCTATTCCTAGGGTACCATAAACCAAGATCTGGTGTCCCCTTTTGATACCTTAGAATTCTCTTTACAGTAGAATAATGAGATTCTTTAGGGCATGCATGATACCTAGCACAGACACATGTAGCATACATGATGTCAAGCCTACTAGAGTCAAGTATAGAAGGGAGCCAATTATTCCTCTATACAAAGACTTATCAACAGGTTTCCCTGCCTCATCTTTGCCTACGTGCATACTTGACCCTATTGGAGTTCTCATGGTGGAGGCATTCTCCATATCATATTTCTTAATTAACTCCCTTGTGAACTTAGACTGGGATATGGATAAGCCATCATCAGTATGTCTTACTTGGAGTCCCAAGAAGAATTTTAGCTCACTCATGGTGCTCATCTTAAACTTCCCTTGCATAAGTTTGGCAAACTTCCTGTAAAGGTTATTTTCAGTAGATCCAAAGATAATGTCATCGTCATATATCTGGACTAGGATGACCTTACCCTTAGATTTCCTTAGGAATAATGTCTTATCTATTTTCTCCCTTGAGAAATTGTTCTCAATGAGGAAAGTAGACAATGTTTCATACCATGCTCTAGAGGCTTGCTTCAACCCATATAGAGCTTTTTTAAGCTTATAAACAAAATTAGGAAAGTGAGGATCTATAAAACCTGGTGGCTGATCCACATATTGTTGGGGTTTCTCGTGAGGGTTGGCACAACACTTTGTGCATGCAGCGGAAAAGAAAAGGACGAGAACAGCCCAAGAGAACTGGATCTGGCCATGATCGTTGTATCAAGAAGTAAACAAAATAACTAGGGCAAAATACCTTAGTGGCGTTGAGTCACAACTCAACGAAGATGCTCCAAGTATTGAGTGCTGTCGGTGGCGAGTTGTACGTGGAATAATATCCACGTCTCTGCAGAAATCCACACGAGCAGGAGAAACCCAAACTGCTCGTCGCACGAACAATCGGGAGGAAGACAGCCGCACCTTTGCAACTCCACGGACTGCTAGATCCGCGCCAGGAGAGGCAAGAACAACGACTATCGCCGGAAATGGGAGGGTCAGCGGAGCAGACACGGCGGCGGAACACTTCCGTCCGGCGATGTGCGGGATGCGACAGAACGAGCGATCGGCGGAACTCTTTCCGTCGGGTTCTAATCGGCCGCAAGAAAAGCACACACTTACCTTTTAAAACCCTAAGTGTCTATTTATACCAAAGGTATAAATAGACCTAAAGGAATGGCTATCCGCAGACCACACAACATAGGGTCCCTGGAAGAATTCGGCGAGAATCGGCAAAGGCGTTCGGCGAGAATCAAGCGCCAAGTCGTCGAGAATCAGGGACGATTCTCGACGAATGGCCTTTAGTCGTCGAGTCATACTCGACGACTCTCGACGATACTCGTCGATCGGCGAGAATCATCAGGAAGATTCGGCGAGAATCGATGGACAGTCCCGACGACTAAGTCTTTGATTCTCGACGAATCTATCAGATTGATTCTCGACTAAAACCCCATAGTCGTCGAGACATTCTCGACGACATTGCCTTGGTTGTCGAGACATTCTCGACGATTTGCCTTGGTCGTCGAGACATTCTCGACGATTTGCCTTGGTCGTCGAGTCAAACTCGACGACCTTTCGACTATCCATGCCCTATGAACTTTACTGGCAATAATTGCCTGACCCCATACATAATGGTGATTGGTAACCTTTACCAATACGGTCAATCTTCCAACTCCTCCACAACTCTTATGTGCGACCCTGCAGGCTCATATCGCGTTGGCAGTGAGATTACATGTTTGACAACTTCTAGATCACCATGGTAACTCCAACAGTCTCCCACTTGATCTTGGAAGTATCAAATCATAAACCTCACAAACAATGAGCGGCATCTAGCAATGCATCATTGCTCCCCAAGCAATAAGAGTTTATAACTCATAAGCCTTCATGAACAATGTATCAGCGTTGTCTTTGTCCCTTATATCCGGAAAGAACTAGAGGCATGGACCGTGTCACCCTCATAATAATTCAATCCAAGTTTCCTGATCTAGAATGGACATCCAGAGAATGGTGAGGCCAATATCACATATTGACTCCACCAAGCATGGCCATGCATTTCTCAGTCCAGTTCCATCAAGGGGCCCATGGATGCAACTCTTGTTATATAGGAGGACAAATTCCATATCTGCTCACACACAAACATCTAAATGATTCGTAACGTGCCCAACAACCACCCTTATCATCAACCTTTCTCAAGGAAGACTTTAGATGGCATCAAAGCATGCTCTTCCTCACTTGATGAATACTGTGACTTCAGGTCAAAGGACCACAACACCATTGTCAATAGAGACCTACTTGTGACACGATTAGATAACAATCCACAAAGTAGTCTCTGGTTGGGTCTGTCCAGTACAACTTGTTCACTAACAAGTACCCATGTGATGACTTGATATCACAATATCATGACCTGTGAGAACTGGTCATCAGTCAACGCACGTGCTAGTCTTCATGTATCATCATTACCCTTAGATCCTATGATGATACCACGACCAGGGACTTTTAAGAATGAAGCTTCAAATGAATCATAGGCTCTCACATTCAAGTCACGTACTTGATGTCCTATGGAAGCGAACATTCTAAGGGTATTCATTATGTTAACATTTAATTATCATATAGAAAAACCATAATAACGGAATATGCCATTAATTGTAAAAAGAAAATCTAGGTACACAATTCATCATATGAATAAACAATAAACAGCCAATAGAATATATCTTTACATGCAACCCACAAGGCTCCCACTAGACTTGATCATTCAGGTATCGTATACCCATTGATCTAGTATGACCATCATGCTTTCTCTGCGCGAGAGGCTTTGTCAGTGGATCTGCAATATTCTCCTCAGTCAGCACTCTGCAAATGTTCACATCTCCTCGTTCGACAATCTCACGAATAAGATGGAACCGCCGAAGTATGTGCTTGGAGCGCTGATGGGATCTAGGTTCCTTAGATTGTGCAATTGCACCATTGTTATCACAGTAGAGAACTACGAGACCAACAATGCTAGGAACTACATCAAGCTTGCCGATGAATTTCCTAATCCATACAGCCTCCTTCGCTGCATTAGCTGCAGCGATATACTCGGCTTCCGTTGTAGAATCAGCAACTGTCTCTTGCTTGGAACTCTTCCAGCTCACAGCTCCTCCATTCAGGCAAAACACAAACCCTGACTGAGACTTTGAATCGTCCCTATCAGTTTGGAAGCTAGCATCCGTGTAACCACTTACAACGAGCTCTTCCTCTCCACCATACACCAAGAACACATCCTTAGTCCTTCTCAAGTACTTCAGGATATTCTTGACTGCAATCCAGTGACACTCACCGGGGTCTGACTGATACCTGCTAGTCATGCTTAAAGCAAAGGAGACATCGGGTCGAGTACATAACATTGCATACATGATTGATCCAATTGCCGAAGCATATGGAATCAACTTCATGCGGTCCTTATCTTCACAAGATTTTGGACACTGGTCCTTAGAGAGATTCACACCATGAGACATGGGCAAAAATCCTTTCTTGGACTCAAGCATGTTGAACCGCTTCAACACCTTATCGATGTATGTACTCTGGGTCAAACCCAGCAACTTCTTCGATCTATCTCTATAGATCTTAATACCAAGTATATAAGTCGCTTCACCCAAGTCCTTCATAGAAAAGCAGTTCCCTAGGTTGTTCTTAACAACTTTCAGGGTAGGAATGTCATTCCCAATCAACAGTATGTCATCTACATACAGTATCAGGAAGACAACAATGCTCCCACTGATTCGCTTGTAAACACAAGGCTCATCTTCATTCTTGATGAAACCAAACTCTTTGATTTTCTCATCAAAACGAAGATTCCAACTTCGAGAGGCCTGTTTCAGTCCATATATGGACCTATTCAGCTTGCATATCTTAGTGGCTTCATTTGGGGATACAAAACCCTCGGGTTGTGTCATGTACACTTCCTCAAGGAGGTTTCCATTAAGGAAAGCTGTTTTGACATTCATCTGCCAGATCTCGTAGTCATAATACGCAGCAATAACAAGCAATATCCTTATGGACTTTACCATGGCAACAGGGGAAAAGGTTTCATCATAGTCAATACCATGAATTTGTCTAAAACCCTTAGCCACCAGTCGCCCTTTGAATGTCTGTACATTCCCATCCATGTTGGTCTTCTTCTTGAAGACCCACTTGCACCCTATGGGTCGTACCCCTTCAGGTAGTTCCACCAAGTTCCAAACTTGGTTTGCATACATGGAGTCCATTTCAGATTTCATAGCCTCAAGCCATTTGTCGGAGTCCGGTCCATTCATAGCCTCTTGGTAGGTTGCTGGTTCATCATCATGATCCATTAGCAACACATTACCTATTTGAGACACGAGAAATCCATATCTCCCAGGCTCAAATCTTGGTCTACCAGATCTACGCAGGACATGTGTTTCTTGAGTAGGTTCTCTAGCTACAACACCTTGTAGTCCTAATTCAGAATCCAATTCTGGTTCATTCACTATTTGTGGTTCTTGAACTTCTTCAAGTTCTACCTTTTTAGTCTTTCTTGATAAGAACTCTTTCTCCAAGAAGACACTGGTCCTTGCGACAAACACCTTGCCCTCGGACGGTAGGTAAAAGTAATATCCTTTCGTTTCCTTCGGATATCCCACCAGATAACATTTATCTGATTTGGGTTCCAGCTTGTCAGGCATTTGACGTCGCACGTACGCCTCACAGCCCCAAATTTTAATGAACGACATACTAGGTCGTTTCCCAGTCCATATCTCATATGGTGTCTTCAGAACCGTTTTTGTTGGAGCGCGATTCAGTGTCATAGCAGCAGTCTCTAAAGCAAAACCCCAAAAGGAAACAGGCAAGTCTGCATGACTCATCATCGAATGTACCATGTCTAACAGAGTACGATTTCTCCTCTCAGACACACCATTGTGCTGTGGTGTTCTAGGTGGAGTGAGCTGTGATATAATACCACACTCTTTCAGATGATCACGGAACTCGTGACTCAGGTATTCACCACCTCGATCGGATCGGAGTGCTTTAACCCTTTTGCCCAACTGGTTTTCTACTTCATTCTTGAACTCTTTGAACTTTTCAAAGGTCTCGGATTTGCACTTCATAAGATACACATATCCGTATCTACTGAAATCATCAGTAAATGTAACGAAGTAGAAATACCCACCTCTAGCCATGGAACTCATGGGTCCACATACATCACTATGTACAACACCCAAGAGATCCTCAGCCCTCTCAGTATAACCAGTGAAAGGAGCTTTTGTCATTTTGCCTAACAAACAAGATTCGCATCGCTCAAATGATTCATAATCAAATGAGTCCAAAAGTCCATCCTTATGGAGCTTGGATATGCGCTTCTCGTTTATATGGCCCAAACGACAATGCCAGAGATACGTAGGGTTTGAGTCATTTGTTCTTAGTCTTTTATTATTTTCTACATTATAGATCATATGGTCTAAGTTCAAAACATAAAGACCATTAAATAGTTGGGCTACAACATAACAAACATCATTCTTAAATATGGAACAACAGTTGTTCTTAATTATAAAAGAAAATCCAATCATGTCCAGACATGAAATAGATATAATGTTTCTAGTTATGGCCGGAACAAAATAACAATTATCTAGTTCTATTACAAGCCCACTGGGCAAAGAAAGACGGTAAACCCCTACGGCTACAGCAGCAACTCTTGCTCCATTGCCGACACGCAGGTCCACCTCCCCTTTACTCAGCAATCTTCTCCTTTCCAGTTCCTGCACATTTGTACAAATGTGAGAACCACATCCGGTATCCAATACCCAAGATGAAGGAGCAGAAAGGTTTATCTCTATAACATAAATATCTGAAGCGGAAGTCATACCTCCCTTCATTTTCTGCAGACCCTCAATATAAGAAGGACAGTTCCTCCTCCAATGACCAGCCTTGCCACAGTGGTGGCATTTCCCTTCCTTCACCGTGCTTTTCTTCTTCTTCAGTGCAGAAGACTTGGGCTCAAGATGTGACTTAGGTCCCACCTTCGTCTTCTTGAAGCCCTTGGCCTTGCCCTTGCCCTTATGCACCATCAGTATGGGGCTGGTAGGCTTGGCCTTCTTCATATTGATTTCGGCAGTTCTCAACATGCCTAGGAGTTCGGGCAGTGTCTTGTCTATTTCATTCATGTTATAGTTCAAGACAAACTGCTCGTAGTTGTCCGGCAACGATTGCAGGATCAGATCTGTGGCCAACTCTTGACCCAGAGGAAAACCCAGCCTTTCAAGGTTCTCTATATACCCAATCATCTTGAGTACGTGAGTCCCTACTGAGTCTCGAACTCCAATCTTGCACTGAAACAACGCTTTCGTGACGTCGAACCTCTCTTGACGAGCCTGCCCTTGAAACATTTTCTTAAGATGCTCGTCAATCTCCTTGCACCCCATGTTCTCATGTTGCCTTTGGAGCTCAGAGTTCATGGTGGCAAGCATGAGGCATTCGATGTCTAAAGCATCATCGGTATACTTCTTGTAAGCATCCTTATCAGCACGGGAAGAATTCCCGGTCGGCACCTCGGGGGATTCTTCTTCCAAGACATAGAGTTTTCGCTCTTGCCTGAGAACAATTCTCAAGCTCCTGTACCAGTCTATGTAGTTAGTCCCATTGAGCTTATCCTTCTCAAGGATGGCTCTCAGAGACAAAGTGGAGTGTGAACCACTTGCCATGGAATTCTACAAGAATTCATGTAGAATAAAATCAGTACCAAAGTTTCAAAATACAATTTATTTTAATTTGGACTCTAATTAAAACTCCCACTATTTTATTCGAACTAATAGCCCTCACTATCAATTCGGAGAGTTCATGCGAGCTACTCTCTTAGTGGACAAGATCCGTATTTCACCAACACAATGAGTCAGCTTTGGCTTTCCTCTCACGATGTAGTTATTTAGGTAGGCAACGCTTGCCAATTGCATCCTCATGCAATTCTTGTATGGTTGGTGAATAACTCTTTATTCGCATCCATCATATGGTGCATGCCAACCCTATGCCTCTAGGCGCTCAACCTTTGAGGTCACCTAGTTAAGTGGGGCCCGATGTCGACAGTGGGATATCACAATTATCCGCTCGCACCCTTACCAAGATAGATTAATGCACCTTGCTTTGGCAAGCCCACACTTCATCGATCGAGGCAGGAAGAGTGTCATCCATCGGAAGGCATCCGAACACTTAATGTTTGATGAAGGGATTTAAATTTTGATAGTATGTTAACAATCAACCATGATCAACATTTGATCAATGTGCACATCTAAATAAAATAAAACATTTCTAGAATCCTCATGCATCCCTTATGTGCACAACAAGACACTATCAACATTTGATAGAGCAAAGGGCTAAATCTGAACATATGGACATTTCCAAATATTCAGGTTTACATGCATTGTACAAAGGGGAAAGGCAACTCAACTTAAAGCAGTAGACAAGCTCATCTCTCTTTGTTGGATTCAAAATCCAAAACAAAATTCGAGGGATGGTTACTGCTAAGGAGACAACAACTTCTACAATTAGAAATTGCTACGAAATCCCAGACGTTCCTGGCGGGGTTCCAAGGGGCAGCGCCCCTGGCGGTGGTCCCGCTGACCGATCAGCGGGCGGGGTCAAGGGGCAGAGCCCCTGCGGGGTGCGGGGCAGCGCCCCGACCAAATTTTGCAAAATCACCACCGATTTCCCTTGGAAAAATCATCAACAATTGATGTTCCAGGAATAAATCTAGACATTTAGAACACTTCTAAATCCCTAGGTTTACACGTGTTGGAATTCCCTAACTTCCAATACAACAATCATGGCCGCAACCTGGCTCTGATACCACTGTTAGGGTTTCTCGTGAGGGTTGGCACAACACTTTGTGCACGCAGCGAAAAAGAAAAGGACGAGAACAGCCCAAGAGAACTGGATCTGGCCATGATCGTTGTATCAAAAAGTAAACAAAATAACTAGGGCAAAATACCTTAGTGGCGTTGAGTCACAACTCAACGAAGATGCTCCAAGTATTGAGTGCTGTCGGTGGCGAGTTGTACGTGGAATAATATCCACGTCTCTGCAGAAATCCACACGAGCAGGAGAAACCCAAACTGCTCGTCGCACGAACAATCGGGAGGAAGACAGCCGCACCTTTGCAACTCCACGGACTGCTAGATCCACGCCAGGAGAGGCAAGAACAACGACTATCGCCGGAAATGGGAGGGTCAGCGGAGCAGACACGGCGGCGGAACACTTCCGTCCGGCGATGTGCGGGATGCGGCGGAACGAGCGATCGGCGGAACTCTTTCCGTCGGGTTCTAATCGGCCGCAAGAAAAGCACACACTTACCTTTTAAAACCCTAAGTGTCTATTTATACCTTGTATAAATAGACCTAAAGGAATGGCTATCCGCAGACCACACAGCATAGGGTCCCTGGAAGAATTCGGCGAGAATCGGCAAAGGCGTTCGGCGAGAATCAAGCGCCAAGTCGTCGAGAATCAGGGACGATTCTCGACGAATGGCCTTTAGTCGTCGAGTCATACTCGACGACTCTCGACGATACTCGTCGATCGGCGAGAATCATCAGGAAGATTCGGCGAGAATCGATGGACAGTCCCGACGACTAAGTCTTTGATTCTCGACGAATCTATCAGATTGATTCTCGACTAAAACCCCATAGTCGTCGAGACATTCTCGACGACATTGCCTTGGTTGTCGAGACATTCTCGACGATTTGCCTTGGTCGTCGAGACATTCTCGACGATTTGCCTTGGTCGTCGAGTCAAACTCGACGACCTTTCGACTATCCATGCCCTATGAACTTTACTGGCAACAATTGCCTGACCCCATACATAATGGTGATTGGTAACCTTTACCAATACGGTCAATCTTCCAACTCCTCCACAGCTCTTATGTGCGACCCTGCAGGCTTATATCGCGTTGGCAGTGAGATTACATGTTTGACAACTTCTAGATCACCATGGTAACTCCAACACATATACTTCCTCTTTTAAGTCTCTATTAGGGAATGCTGACTTCACATCCATCTGGAAGACTTTGAATCCTTGATAGGTAGCAAAAGCGAGGAATAACCTTATTGCTTCTAGCCTTGCTACTGGGGCAAAGGTTTGGTCAAAATCTATTCCTTCTTCTTGCCTATTTCCTTTTGCCACCAATCTGGCCTTATTTTTGATAATAATGTCATTCTCATCATCCACTTTGTTCCTATGACATTATGTCATTTTGGTCTGGGAACCAGCTTCCAGACTCTACACCTTTTGAATTAGTTCTGCTCTTCTTGCATAACTCCAATCTAGTAAGAGTCTTTGATAGCCTCTTCAAGCTTTTGAGCTCTATTTGTGATAGGAAGCTTGAGCAAAAAGCTGTGGTGATGCTCTTGCTCCTTGTCTGGACACCATATCTTACATCACCAATGATTTGGTGTGCTGGATGGTCCCTCAGATGTCTCTCAGCTGGAGGCATTCTTGTTTCAGCTTGTTGTTCTGCATTGTCTTAGTTTGCTGAACTTCATTGTCTTCTGTTGGCTATACTTCATCCTCAGCTTGTGAGTCTTGAGCTATCCCTGGACTGCACCCATCTTCTTCCTTATCTTGTCCTGCTGGATCCATTTCCCTGATGGTAAGCTTGTACATCACATCCTTTAAACCTATAGAACTAGAAGAGGTGTTTGGCAGCTCACAGTTAATTAGGTTTGACTTATTAAAGACAACATATACTGATACTTCTACAACTTGAGTAATCAAGTTATAGATCCTATATGTCATACTATTATTGTTGTTACCAACAAATATCCCTTCTTGAGACTTGGAAACAAACTTAGTCACATAAAACTTACCAGTGTTTAAAAAATAGCACTTGCTACCAAAAATCCTGAAGTAGGATAAGTTTGGTTTTCTGCATTTCAAGATCTCATAGGAAGTCTTCTTATGGCTTTTGGTGATGGAAGCCCTGTTAAGGACATGACATGCAGTGTTTACTGCCTCAGCCCAGAAATATTCTGGGAGTAATGTGTCACTTAATAAGGTTCTACCAGCCTCTATGAGAGTTCTATTTTTCCTCTTAGCAATCCCATTTTGCTGGGGTGTTCTAGGAGAGAAGAACTCTTGATGAATCTCAAGCCCTTCACAAAATCTTGTCATGCATTCAGACTGAAACTCAGTCCCACGATCACTTCTGATTTTGACCACAATACTGTTAAGTTCATTCTGAATATGCCTAACAAATGTTTGGAAGACATCAGGGGTTTCAGATATCTTCTTTAGAAAGAACACCCAGGCAAATCTGGAAAAGTCATCAACAACCACAAGAGTGTAGACATTCCTACCTAGACTATGAACTAGAATATGACCAAATAGATCCATATACAGGAGGTATAAACACCTCAATGAGTCTTTGGTATCAAGGTTTTGGAAGGAGGTCCTGGTCTGCTTGCCCTTTTGGCATGCTGAGCAGATACCCTCCTTGATGCACTTCACCTTAGGACTATTTCTCACTAACTCTTCACTAAAGAGTTTGCCTATATTCTTGTAATTCAGATGAGCTAGCCTCTTGTGCCATTTAACACAATGTGAAGCTTTCTCATCTGCAACTAGGCATATGAGAGAGTCCTTACTCTCACAAACAAAGTTGAGACAATAGACATTTTCTCTCCTAGTGCCTGTCAAGATGACCCCTTGGTCACTTGACCTCCTATTTTGGCACTCATCCTTGAGGAAAGAAATGTCATAGCTAAGATCACATAATTGGCTTATGCTTATCAGGTTATGTTGCAAACCTTTCACATAAGCTACTTGTGTGATAGTGATTATGCCATTAGATATCTTACCAAACCCTTTGGTTACTCCTCTTTCTGAACCACCAAAAATGACTTTGGGTCTATTTTCAACTGGAGTGTACTTCTTTAGCATGCTCCTTGCTCCAGTCATGTGCTTGGAACATCCACTATCCAAGTACCATATATGAGTATGGTCACTTGGACTTACCTGCAACAAAAAAAATATCTTTCCTTAGGACCCCAATTCTTATTGGGTCCTAGGTGTAGGTTAGTCTTAAATTGAACATGCCTACCTGCAACTCTTCTGATAGGTAAGCTGGCATTATCTCTCTGGACACTCTTATTGTGCCAGCAATCAATAGCATAGTGGTTCACTTTGCCACAGCACCAATACTCATAAATATTGTACCTTCTTTTAAGGGCTGGCTTTACATTATAGTAGTCAATAGCTCTCATTCCAGCAGGTACAACAACCTTTTTCTTAAGTCTTCCAGCCACAACTTGATTTGGGATTTGTCTGGCAATAGAGGTACTAGGGATATCTTGGACCCTATCAGCAGTTGCCTTCTTTTCAGAGTGCAAGCTCCTGATAGATTTAGATATACCCAAGTTTGGTGTGCTGACAAAATTTCCTTTATTTTGATTGTGGACTGACATACTTTGAGAATTGGCTGCAGCCTTATTTTTGAGTGTTGGGGCTGGTAAACCAAACACAAATGGTTCAGGATGGGTCATTTGGATTTCTTCATGTGCTGCCTTGTAGGCACTAGCACCCTTACCATTCTTAACACCATACTCCCAGTGACCATAAATGCTCTTATGGTCATACCTGTTAGATGGTAGCACCACTTTCCTAAAAAGAATTGGAGGCTTGGAGGCTAGTGGTTGTACTGGAGCTTTGCCCTTCCTTTTGGAATAGGCAGCTCTAGTTTTCCCTTTAAAGCCTAATCCCTTCTTACCCTTTTGGGAGGAGAAGGAATCAATCAAAGGCAATACTGAATATGGTTTTGAGAACTTAGCCACTAGCTCCTTCTCCTTTTGGAGTTTATCTTCAAGATTCCTAATGTGGTTATTTTTGAAGGTGATTGTGCACATCTGAATAACAATGATGTTTTTCTGCTTGCTGACTTCTTTTATCTTCAGGTTCAACATGTTTGCAGAGTCTGAAATAGCCAGCATTAGAGAGGCAATCTCTTCAGCCTCTTTTTGGCTAGGAGTCTGCTTCTCTTCAGTGCTTGCAGAAGTTCACCATAATCATCAATCAATTGATTGACATCTCCTTTAGATTCAGAACCATCTTCATCTCTTGATGCAGATGCTTCTGATTCTGGACTAATTTCATAATCTGACACAGAAGGTGTAGAATGTACCTTACTAGGGCCAGGCTGCTCTTGGCTGGGTCCTTCCTCAGTCAAAGCCATCAGCCCAAGGCAATGACTGACTTCTTCTCCTTCTTCAGATCTGGCATCATCATCAGCTTCTCCAGTGATTGCAGCTATCATCTCTAAGAAGTCTGCTTCTACAGATTCTTCTTCAATAGTAAATAACCCAATGTAAGCTTCAGCTTCATCTACCTCTTCTGACTTTGATGATGAGGAGTCAGTCCAGCTCTTTTGCTTCTTGGCAATAAAGGACTTCTCCTTCTTGCCATTCTGCTGATGTTCCTTCTTTCCACCAACATGCTTTCTTTTGACAGGGCAAGCCAACTATGACATGTCCTGGCTTGCTGCAACAATAACACACCACTTCAGAGGAAGTATGTTTACTTAATTTAGAGTCATACCTGTCCTCTTTAGAGGATTTCTTCTTGCCCTTGTAGTAATCTTCCTTGGGATAAGAAGAAGAGGATGACCTGATTCTCCAGTGCTTCTTCTTCATAAATTTCTGAAATTACCTAGAGAAGGCAGCGAAGTCTTCATCTGAAATGTGACAGTCTGATGAGCTAGTTTCTGAGCTTTCTGACTCAGAATCAGTAACTCTCCTTGGTGGAGAAAGAATCTTTCTCCTGCTCTTCCTTGTGGCTTCAATTTTGAAGGCCACTGACTTGTCTTTGACTGTAGGCTTGCTGATTTTCTCCTCCTCCTTTCTAGCAGTTAACTGCATTTCATAAGACATCAACTTTCTAAATAGGGTTGGTGGTGGAGTGTCTGCAAGTCTGACCACTTCTCTGATGACACAGATTTTTGTGTCTGAGTCTTTAGTTAAAGACCTGAAGAACTTGTCATTCAATTCATAAGTGCTGAAGATTCTGCCATATGTCATCAGCTCATTCACGATTCTGAAAAACTTCTCATAGCACTCAACAATGCCATATGACTTGTCATGCTTGAAGTTTTCATACTCTTGGTTGAGCATGGACTTCCTGTCCTCCCTCACTTTTTTAGTCCCTTTCATGTAGACAACTAGTGTGTCCCACATCTCCTTAGATATCTTGCAGTGGACTAGATTTTGGAAGGTTTAGTAATCTATGACACTAATAATAATGTTTTGTGCCCTCTTATCCAATGTAGTTAAGGTGATTTCATCTTTAGTCATCTCAGAATACTTCTTTGGAGTATTCAGATTTGCATCAAGGACTGATGTCTTCATTGGGATGAAGGGTCCTTCCTGTACTGTGATGTATATCCTAGGATCAGATGCTTCCATGAAAAGTCTGATCCTTTTCTTCTAGATGCCAAAGGTCTCTTTCCTGCAAAGAGGAAGTTTTATGGATCCAAGTTCTTTATGATTCTCACTATCCATTTTGGCCTTCTAATAGCTCCCCCTGGAGATCAACTCAGACTGTTAAGTTTATCTTGAGGAACCTCCCTATGATACCACTTGAAAGTCTTGATTTCAGGAACAACTAATCACCTAGAGGGGGGGGGGGGGGGAATAAGTCCAATTTAAAATCATAGGCAACTTATCAGTTAAAATCACTGCATAAAAATCTTATCACAATTAATACTAACAAAGTACATAATGATTTATAGTGGTTCCACAATTGATGGGTACATCCACTTTCCTCCTTCGCCTATCTAGTAGTATACTAGATTCGACCAAACTTCCTTCTATCTTTCTCAGATCCTCAAATCTTACAACTCAGAGTCAAATCGGCTCCTACAACTCAGGTGCAAGCCCTACCACTCAGATCACCAAGATTCTACAACTCAAGTTCTTCCCAAAAACTCTACCTCAGAGTGACTCCACACTCCTACAACACAGACAATCCTGCCCTACCTTAGTGTGAATCCACACACCTACTACTCAGACAACTCTTGCCCTACCTCAGCATTTATAACACAGGCTTACAACTCAGGCCTTAGCCTTACCACTCAGATTCAAAATGAATCTTACATAGAAATATTCAAGATAATGAATTACAGACACTAGAGAAAATTCTCTGTGCCTGTCTACCTGGACCGAGCAGATGTCAGCCCTAACTTCGTCTTCACAACAACAAGATGATACATCGATCTTAAAATGATGCCCGACTTGTTCTGGAATCAACTAGCAGATGAATCTGCTTCTTCTTCTTTAGGAATATCTTCTGATCTAGACTGAGCAGATTTCAGCCCTTCCTTCTTCTTTGATCCGACGAATTGATCTTCAGATTCTGGCTCAGCTTGGATCGAGAAGATAACTTCAGCTAGGGCATGCCTAGGCTGATTCATCTCTCTAAGAGGATTACTCTGAACTTACGGGAGTGGATGTTGATTGCACCAGCAAACTCAAAAGCCCTTCATATTTGAACTTGAGGTTCTTGGCTTCTGCAACAATGACGGATGAAGACGACAAACTATGCTCCTCGTTTTTTCAGAAAATTAATCAGAAATTAATCCAATCATCATTAATAGATCTTGGTCTCTTCTGCTATTTATAATCCCGTCACATTGGTGAGATGATCGACACGTATCTCAGTTTTAACGGTGGTTAAAACCTCAGCTTTATTAACTTGAGATCCACTGTAGACTGACGGCGACGTTAATGTCGATTTGGATCGAATCTGAACTTTGTTGACTTGTTGACTTTGCTGAGTCAGCATCATTCTGAACTTAGCCAAAATCAACTAACTTTTCTGAAATTTTGCGTTCGACGAACTTCAAGCTCAGCTTGACGAACTCTGAGCCCAGCTTGATGAAACTATAAAGCTGAGATCGATGAATTCTCTCATCACAATTCTTTCTTCAGGTGAAGGCTGAGGTCGACGAACTTCGAGCTCAGTTCGACGAAACCTTAACTCAGCTTGACGAAACAGTGAAGTTGAGATCGACGAGTTCTCTCAGACTAGTTCTTTCTTCAGATGAAGGCTGAGATCGATGAAATCTGAACTCTAGTCGACGAACTCTGAACTCCGGTCGACGAAAGATGATAGCTGAGTCCTTCTTATAGGTAAAAGCTGTGATCGACGAACTCTGAACTTCGGTCGACGAAAGCTAATAGCTGAGTCTTTCTTATAGGTAAAAGCTGAGATCGACGAACTCTGAGCTCTGGTCGACGAAAGCTAAGCTCAGCTCGACGAATGGTAGACTCAGCGATTCTGGACTTAGAAACTTGCTGGATTCTTCAGCTTTGCTTGATGGCGTTGAGAGCGTTGAGAGCATTGAGAACGCTGAGAGCGCTGAGTGCGTTGAGAGCGTTGAGTTCATTCAACGCATCTGGACTTAGCCAATTTTTTGTATTCTTCATAGTAAGGCTATGACAGGATAACCTTGACTCAACGCTTCTAGTTGTATGGCGTTGAGTGAGTTGAGCTCACTCAATGCTTCTAGACTTAGCCGATTTTCTGGATTCTTCACAGTATGGCTATGATAGGATAACCTTGACTCAATGCTTCTAGCTGTATGACGTTGAGTGAGTTGAGCTCACTCAACACTTCTACACTTAGCCGATTTTTTAGATTTGCAATATTGTCAGCTTTGACTGTCTGCCTTCTCTCAGCACTATTAGCTGAATGACGTTGAGTGAGCTTGCCTTACTAAATGCTTTTAGACTTAGGTAGTTTTCATAGTTTCCAGCTCCACCTTGAGTCCACCTGTCATTGTCTCTTGTACTAGCTGTCCAATCATTGTGACAAAGACTAACCTGTATGCATGAACTTAACCATACATTAAATACAACTATGTCTATCTTATTGCTATGGTTGACATCATCAAATCAGGGTCATTGGGATCAATGGACCCAACAGTTTTAACGTGGAAAAACCAATCAACCGGATAAAAAAATACGTGACCGGATCTCTGCCGGTCAAAGTCCATTATTTCCTAGCTGTTAAAACTTATTTGTTGAATCTAGGGCAACAGACCGCCTCTCGTTACAATTTTGAGGTGAGAGAACACTTAGCACACGGCGGACGGCAGACCGTCGCTCCTGGTGTTTGTTATAAATTGCACTTTGTGATGACATGCTTCACTGAACATCCCGTTAGCTCTGAACGTGGGAGTGAAACACTTGAATTTACGGTTACAGAGGACTCTTGGAAACCGAGAGATTGGGCTTCGTCAGGTGGCTTGAACATGGCTCGTACGTGGCTTGAGTGCGGCTCGGATGCTGCTCATAGGAGAAATTTGGCAGAGCTCCGACCTGAGGAAGAAGAAGACTCGGAGGAAAAAAAGTGAGAAATGAGGAGTCCTGAGATTCCTTTTATAGCCTCTAGGAGATAGTTATGGTGGTTACGTGGCTATCCACACACCATACGCACCATTATAAATATTTCTGCTATAGTTTAGAGACGCATATTAGGATAATTAATTTCGTTTTTTGTACTCCAATTAAATTAATAATAAAAATCCCCCACTAACCTAGCAGTTAGTGGGTGGTTACAAGCGAATCGGACGACGGGGAATGATCCGAAACGATCGGACGGTGGGGACGTGCTCCTATGGACGGTCGACGAACTAGTTGCCGAACTCGCCGACGAAGAGGGATGCCGCCGACGACGGTCGAGGAGGGGAGGCCGCTCCCTCGGCCGCGCGCCGACGTCCGAGGAGGGCCGGCCGGCCCGGCCTCTCCCTCGGCCGCGCAGCGGCGGCCAGCCAGACCGCTCCCTCGGCCGCGCGGTGGCAGCCGGAGGGGAGGCTGGCCTGGCCGCCCCTTCGGCCGCGCGCCGGTGCCCGAGGAAGGGCGGCCGGCTTGGCCGCCTTCCCGGCGACGCACCGGTAGCCCGACACCCTCGCCGGCCGCGCGTCGTCGGCCGGCTTTGCCACCATCTTTGGTGCGCGTGAGTGGTTCTGACATCATGCGTGATGAGATCGTCTTGCGGGGGGATCGGGCGTGGTGATCGCACGTGCGGTCAAACCTATGATCCCATTATTTTTGGTGGAGATCATGGGGGGTGTGGTTACGTGCACACCCATCCTTTTAAATATGGATGTCACAACCCGTATTTTTTTCGAATTTAAAAGTATATTAGAGTAAGAGAAAACACGCGCCGTGATGCCACACCGTGCATGTGATAATTACAGACGCTCAAATAAGACTCCAACTCTACTTTTTATATGAAATTCATAAGTTATTAAGAAGAAAATCCAGTTTAAGGTTAATTGATTAGCCGTATCCCTCGGCTCAGTAGATCAACTAGTCTACCAGTAAAATATAATGATACGCTACAAAAATTACTTTGCTTTTAATGATTTACATCCTACATGAGCATATACATCCACATAGGACAACTTACGGTATGCATGACTCTAGATTTAGTATAAGTATATAAATAGTTTGTATGCTAGTTGAAATATAGTGTCTTTAGCTTTAAAAGATGACATGTATGAGGTAGTGAAAATGATACGGTTATACTTTAACATATCTAACATGCAACTTAGCATTAAACCTTCGCAGAGAGCAAGTAAATCAAATAAGTCCTAAAGAAAGACTTAGCTACTATCAAGTATTTAACGTTAAACAAAATCACGTGGGCGTCAACAACCTGACACGAACCCACCAAAATAATGTATGTCTGAATTAAAGGAAAACAAACAACAACTACCTCACAACCGGTGAGGAAGAGACAGCTGCAGAACACCAGCCAAAACCAACCCCCGCTGCTCAACCGACTATTTCTCCAAACCCGAGCCATTCAAAGCAAAAACACCCCAACAAGAATGAAAATACAAGTAGTGATCAAAGAATAAAAGGTTAGCAATAAACCAAAAGAAACAAAAAGTTACCAACCCTAGTCCAAGAATAATGAGAAAAGACTAAATTACAAGTTCAAAGATAAGGAATTTGCACCAAAACATATATATATAAGTAAGTGTAATTATATGAAATGAATCAACTTATAATTTAGTGAGCAAAAACACCGGCATTTCCGGCACCTGCGGTGGTGGAAACCTACCCAACATACCAACAACAAAAAATTCACAAGGGCCCAAGGAAAGGTGGTCTTATACCTTGACACACCCAAATCGGGAAAAAACCAACACCTGTGGTGGTAGGAACCTACCCAACACAACAGCAGTCACATACCCACAACGGGTAAACCCACCAGGGCAATAATTCACCAAAAAAACATCAAGTTAGTGGTCCTTTATCCACTGCCAACATAGCCATAAACATATACAAACCATAACCAAAACACTGAGCTTCTCCAACAACAACAAGGAGGAAAGTATATCCCAGAAATCGGCCCAAGGCCAAACTCAACGAATTAACTACGATTCAGCCACAAAATACCAAGTCTGCGAAAAAGTGTCGAGTCAACTCGACGCCTGGCCTACACTCAACGCCGCATTGAGTGCATTCATCGCACTCAATGCCAAACAGTTTTACTCAGTGAATTACCTTCACCCGGCGCCGCATTGAGTCCACACGATGCTTAAACAAAAGCTCTGATTCCACTCGACGTCAAAGCACATTCACTCAACGCCAAACCTGACTCAGTCAACACACTCAACGCCAAGGCACAACACTCAACGCCGCGTTATATACACTCAACGCATAACAGTTAACTCAACAATATTGTCTTCACCCAACGCCGCGTTGAGTTCACTCAACGCCGCATTGAGTTCACTCAACGCCGCATTGAGTTCACTCAACGCCGCGTTGAGTTCATTCAGCACACTCAACGCTTTTGACTTAGTCTCGAAGTTACTCAACGCTAAGTCCTCACTCAACGCTGCGTTGAGTGCATTCAGCACACTCAACGCTTTTTACTGTTGTATGTTTGTTTGATTGAGTCTGTTGTATGTTTGTTTTTCACTTTTGATCGTCATTTTTAGTGCATGCTTGTTGTCACCCTTTGGTAGCGCATTTGCGACTTTACTTGTTATGATAACATTGTCCTTGCTTTTTTATCTTTCGTGGTCTGAGTCCTGGTAGCTGGTGAATGCAAGTTTATGGTAGCGTCAGAGGGTGTCTTAACTCAATCCAAGGGACAGAGAATGTAAGGATCTTATCCGATTTCGGGGCTCAACCTGGCCAAGAGATCACAGTTGAAGAATGTAAATATTCAATCCAGGTGTCGGAGAATGTGAGTATTCAATCCGACGGTGCGACCGTAAGGGGGTCAGGGCCTTGCGATAACGGGGCGTTGGCCCGTAGTAACAAAGGAGAATATGAGTATTCAATCCAACTGCCAGAGAATGTAAGTATTTAATCCGGTTGCGTGACTTAGCCTGGCAATGAGCTAATTGTCTGAGAATGTAAGTATTCAATCCGGAGTTGCGATCGCGAGGGGGCAGGCCCTGGCGATGGCGGGGCGTTGACCTGCAGTACCGGAGGAGAATTTGAGTATTCAATCCAACTATCGAAGAATGTAAGTATTCAATCCGATTGCACGACCTAGCCTAGAAGAAGAAGCGTCTTCCAGAGAATGTAAAGATTCAACCTGCAAGTGTCCGAGCCTGGTCGGAAATGGCTCACTGGAGAATATAAGTATTCAATCTAGGGAGTGACCTAGCCTGGCCGAAGAAGCGACTTCCAGAGAATGTAAAGATTCAACCTGGAAGTGTTCGAGCCTGGTCGGAAATGGCTTACCGGAAAATATAAGTATTCAATCCGGGGAGTGGCCTACCCCGGCCGAAGAAGTCTCAAAGCGAAAATAAGAGAAACATAATGTGATATAATTAAGTCAAAGATAGTGTGCGCGAGTCATGACTCACAACTTTTACGTCACTCAGAGTTTAAGAAAATAAAAGGACAAATATAAAGTCTTGCTCTCGGCTGGCGCATGGCCTTCTTCCCTTACTGAGAGCTTTCATGTTGTACGACAGCTTTGTTATGCAGGTTGATATCTCCGACTTCAAATGCGACTGCTACTTTCGAATGAGCCTGCTTTAGGTAGCAAGCGCGGGCTGCTTCTTGACTACTGCGAACAACCCCCACGCCGCCTGGGGTTGGGAACTTCATGGATATGTGAGGAATTGACGGGATTGCTCCAAAGATTGACTGGACCGGTCTTCCAAAGATGGTGTTGTAGCGTGAACTTAAGTCGATGACGACGAACTGGATATTTTGGGAAACCTGTCTCGGGAATTCTCCCAATGTCACTGGTAGGATGATTGTTCCCTGAACGGAAACCGGGTGGTTTCCAAAACCATATACGGGCCCAGTAGCGAGACTGAGATGCTGTGGAGTAAATTTCATGATGCGGAGAGTGGAAAAAACAGAACATCGAGTGAGCTCCCATTGTCTATTAGAATTCTTTTAACGTTGAAACAGGGATCTCCTATCCCTCCGCTAATGACAAGCGGGTCTTGATGAGAAATATGCACCCCTTGGAGGTCCTCTTCTTCGAAGGAGATATTGGAATCTAGATCAAGTCCCAGATTCTTACAAGTTTCATCTACAGTTCCAGCCGAAAATATCTTGGTAGATCAAGTCGTCGGCGAGGAGGGAGGCCGCCGTCGGCGGCCTAGGACGAGTGGCCGGCCCGGCTGCTCCCTCGGCCGCGCGCCGGCGGCCGAGGAGGGGCGGCCGGCTCGGCGCTCCCTCGGCCACGAGCCGGCGGCCGAGGGGGGGGGGGGGGGGGGGGGGGGGGGAGGCCGGCCCGGCTGAGGGGGGGGAGGCCGGCCCGGCCGCTCCCTCGGCCGCGCGCCGGAGGTCGAGGAGGGGCGGTTGGCTCGGCCGCCTTCCCGGCTGCGCGTCGGTGGCCGGGGAAGGACGGCCGGCCCGACAGCCACGCCGGCGGCCGGCTTTGACGTCATCTTCGGTGCGCACGGGTGGTTATGGCGTCATACGTGATGGGATCGTCATGCGGGGGGGGGGGGGGGGGGGGGCGTTGTGATCGCGCGCGCGGTCAAACCCATGATCCCATTATTTTTGGTGGAGTTTATGGGATGTGTGGTTATGTGCACACCCATCCTTTTAAATATGAATCTCATCCCTAACAATTCATTCTTTTTCTATTTGACGTGCATTTATTATATAGTTCTATCTCCATTAGAAGAAGAAAAAAAGCATGGAAAAGATTATATATATTTTGGAATTCAGGTTGCAGTTGAGCTGAGCATGGTAGCGGGGAAAGAGCGAGGGCCGGCAATAGTGGAGGAGGCGAGGAAGCAGGGGGCGTCCCTTCTTGTTTTAGGGCAGAAGAAGCGATCCATGACTTGGAGGCTGCTCATGGTTTGGGCCGGCGCTGGAATGGCGACGGCTGGAGTTGTGGAGTATTGCGTGCACAACTCCTCGTGTATGACGCTGGCCGTGAGAAGGAAGGGCCGGAGAGGCGGCGCAGGCTATTTGATCACCACCAGGAAACACAAAGATTTTTGGCTTTTGGCCTGAACTAATTAACAGTAGGGCTCTAAGAGTTTTGGTTGAAGATTCAAGAGTAAGGCTTTGTTTGGCAAAGCAGTGGTGATCATGAACACAATGGTTATAATGGTCGTGCAATTGTAAATGTTATTTTCAATGTAATTTTGCATGGTGAGTTAAGTTATGGTGTTATTTTGTTCAAATTTCATGCTATTTTTTCTTTGTGCTTAAATATACTTTTCACAATTTAATAAAATTTCCAAGTACCATCAAAATCAGGTCATTACATTCTCCTTCAATCAACATAAGATTTACAAGAATTTATATGAAGCACGCTTATATGTGGCACATGCAAGAGCTTGATATTCCAGCAACAAGTTGTCGTTAAAATACTTATAGAAGAATTCCAGCAATTAATACCGCTGGATTGGTTGAATCCATCAGGCGTTGTGCCCCCTTTAAATCTATTCGTCATGCTTCTATATATTTATGTAATGAATCTCCATATAAAAGCAATTCAAAAAACAACAAATTAACATGACTACTACTACTAATAATAATAATGCAACAATAAATAAATTCAACAATTCCAAACCTATTATTATTGGATGAAATTTATGATAAAGAACAGAGGGGTGGACTCGAGCACAAGCTTCCTATTTAGAAAGCTTTGCAGAAACAAATCACACACAACATTATTAATTATTCAATGAAAAGCTAGTTAGAAGCGGAGACTGGAACCAGCAAGTTTCTCTTCGGTGATGCTATCTATTCTCCGACCCATCTCCGGAGTCAGATGATTCACCCAATCCCCAACCCCTCCCTTTCTGTATAAGAGTGACTTCTTAACTGACATGCCTTCATAAAAAAAACTTTCATTTTTATTGTCTTCAACTTTTTTTAGGCTATCAAAGCTGCATAGCCTCGTTAACTCCTCCACCACCCCCATGCTCTCCTCTTCCTCTGAGAATTCGCACCCCATGAATATTGCCATCCTTCTCATCACTTTTGCGGGGTCATCGATCATCTCCTCGTACCTCAGGAACAATACCTTATCAGAATTAGCCAAACTTTCCCTCCAATACTCGAGCGCATGCTCCCATAAAGGCCCATAGGCTTGCACCTCTGCGCAAAATAGCTCAAATAATTTGTCAATATCAATACCGTATATGTTATTATTCATCATCAAGGAATTGTAGAATTTCCAAGAGGATGTGAATGTGTCCTTGGGTTCTCTGCAGACATAAATGATCTTACAAGTATCGACAATCGACGCTGGCAGCAGAGAGAAGGGCGTGTGAAACGACAGGAGCCTCGGCGATGGCATGGACTCTACGAAGGCATGATCGAGTCCTCGGATGACCGCGTCCAAGAATGGAACGCATTCGTGTGGATTGAGGCTGAGGAGCGGATGAGGGGCGGAGGTCAAAGGGCTATATTCTTTTCGACAGAGGATGGAAAAGGCAAGGGCTTTGAGCCAGGTCGTTCCCGCCTTTGGCATGGAGGCGACGAACACGTCGGTGGGACGAGGCGCGAAGGTTTTCTCCAAGGACCTGATCCTTACGAGATCCTTCTCTGGGATCCAAAATTGTTTGTAATTGCGCAAGGAAGGCGAGTCCTTGTGGGAAGGAAGGCCGGAGATGAACCGCTCCTCTTCCTCCATTGCTGTGATATTAGATTCATTGGCGTCAGGACTGCACATTCTTTATTTTGCTTTAAGTTGCTTTAGTAGAAGGGTATTAGGCTCTGCTGCTCCTTTTTATAGCAGCGATCTTCTAAGGATTTAGTTTTTATTATTATCTTAAGGTAAGATGCCCGCATGATGGCTTGAGCCGAGAGAGCAAAATTGGGAAGTCAAAGGTAGGTTTCGTGTGAGAGGCTCTAATTTTGAGCAGTTTTGAATTCCATCCTGAATACTGAAAGGAGAATGGCGAGCCAGAGATGGTGTAGATTAGACTTGGCCGATCTGACCGTTCAAATGACCATTACACATAAAAAAAAACTATTAAAGGAATTTTATGTATATATATATATACCATTTAAAACAATAATGCTATTTAGAAACACACCAAAAAACGTATCAAAACCGTTGGATCAAACTGTTTTAATGATTGGCCGTTAGATTGAATGGATGTGGACTGCCAATAGTCATTCCTAAAAAAACACCTTCATCAACCTCCAAAAATCCCAATTCCAGAAAACTTCTCACGAAATGAATGGATGGGGCCTCACGGCTAGATCCAGGCCGCCGCCGGCGGCCTGAACGGAGGCCACTGATGGGTTCGTCGGACTCCGGCGAACCCGCCGGGGGTACTCCGTTCAGGCCGGCGGCGGCCTGGAGCAAGCCGTGAGGCCCAGCGGGCGATGGCTTTTATTTTCGTTTATTTAATTCATTTTTTAATTTCAATTATTTTTATAAATTTCGATTTTGTTTTGTTTATAAAATTGATTGTTTATTCTGCATAGTCTTTTTTTTTCTTTTTTTATAACGAAGTCCGCCAGAGGCGGGTGAAGTTTGTCGGGGGCGGACGAAACCCGCTTGACTGCTAAGCGGGCGAAGCCCGTCCAATTAAGTCAAGTCTAATCCACGGAATCATTCTAATTTGTTAGGGATGGCCGGCATATATAATATATATGCCGGCCATCCCTAACAAATTAGAATGATTCCGTGGATTAGACTTTGACTTAATTGGATGGTTCAAATAACCACCCTAATGATCCATGCCATTACACCGAAAAAGTATTTGCTGGCCAAAAACAATGTTTTTATGAACCAGTGGGCGTGGCCATGTGTGGAGGTGAAAAGTATTTGCCTTTTTTGAAAACTAATCTTTATTTGATATGCAAAAATTAATATATATATATATATATATATATATATATATATATATATATATATATATATATATATATACACACGGGGAGATATCAAATGCGGGCAGGCTTAAATGCGGGCGTACGGGCAAGGAGTTTTGGGGGTCAAGGAGGCTCCAAATCGAAAAGTGTTCAACATGAAAGTTGTAGATCTCGGTGATCCGGCACTAGAGTAACCCCCCCCCCCCCCACACACACACACACAAACACACGAGTGACAGGCACGGGCCTCCGGCCCGAAGGCTACGCGCCAAAGTACCCGGCCCGCGACGGCGGGCTTCGCCCGCACCTGGCTGCGGCCGCCCCGCGGCGGGCTGCGTCCGCCCCCCGGATAGCTGCGCCCCTGACACGGGGCTCTGCCCCTATGGCCACGCACCACAATACCCGGCCCGTGACAGCGGGCTTCGCACGCACATGGCTGCGCCCGCCCCGCGGCGGGATTAAAAATATATAAAATATAATCTTTAATTATATTTAAAAAATATACTCTTTAAATATAAAATATACTTTTATATATATTATAATATTTAAATAATATTTATATATTTATATTTATAATAATAAATATAAAAAAAATGACCTGCTAAGAAGGTGGGCAGGCGGGATTTAATCCCGCCTGCTTAGGCGGGATTAATCCCGAATAATTAATCCCGCCTGGGTGTAAATCCCAGGCGGGATTTAGTCCCACACCGCCAGATTTATTGGACTTTTCGGGTATATATAAGTTTGCGCCTTAGAAGATATGTTTGCGGGTTTGAAGCTGGCGGACCGGTCTATTTGTTAGGCTTGTATTTCGCGGGCTTTGCTGGCTTGCGGGTCCGCCCATTTGGTTTTGCTAACCCTATTAATTTGAACCTATTTCACATAGGTTTAAGACTGTCATAGAGTAGGTTTAGGAGCCCAATAAAAAATCTGGAGAGAGGATTGGTTTGATCCAACGGTTCAAGATCAAAGATATGAAATCCGACGGCCACGTAATTTCCCTCTAATTTCGAACTCATGCTATTTGCAGACCTCTATATTTCTTTATAATATGGTATATATATATATATATAGAGAGAGTAATTATACAGAGAGAACCAGTTCTCTGAACCTTATATAGAAAACTAGCAAATTGACCCCCAAATATTTGTTTTTTGAAAAAGTGATCAACATGAAAATTGTAGATCTCATCGAAATCTACAACTTTCATGTTGATCATGTTTTGAAAAAGCACCGTTTAGACCCCCGATTTGGGCCCCGAAAAAAGTCAAACCGAACTATATATATACATATGTTCGTGTTGACTTTTTTCGGGGCTCAAATCAGGGGTCTAAACGGTATTTTCTGAAAAAGTGATCAACATGAAAGTTGTAGATTTCGATGAGATCTACAACTTTCATGTTTATCACTTTTTGAAAAAACAAATATTTGGGGGTCAATTTGCTGGTTTTCTATATAAGATTCAGAGAACTGGTTCTCTCTGTATAATTTCTTTCTTTCTCTCTCTCTCTCACACAATATATATATATATATATATATAGGGCACTCTGGAAATGCGCGTTACACGCATTTCTATTCTTTCCGCACTTAGTTTTACAACCGTTGGATTCAATCCAACGGTTAAAAAAAACGAAGCAGGGGAGCGGGGGAGCGGGCCCGGCCGGAGGCAGCGGGCTCGCCGGCCACCGACCGCCTGGGCTCGTCGGCGTCGACGCTCGTCGAGCCTAGGGCGGCCGGTGGCCTGCGAGCCTGCAGCCGCCGGCCGCCATGCTGTCAACCCCATCCCTGCGCGCGGATAAACATTGGGGGATTTGGAGAGAGGGAAGAGGGAGAGGGAGAGAGAGGGGGCGGGAGAGAGAAGGAGAGAGAGAGAGGGTGGAGTGTTAAAGAGAGAGGGAGAGAAGAGTAATAAATTATTTTTATAGATTAAAATTTGCAAAATTTTATAAAATAAAAATAGAAATAATAATTCATATTTTTTTGCGGTCATTTTAAGTACTCATATGTATATGTTTTGAAAAAAAATAAGATTTCGGGTGCGTGCGTAGCCCGTTCATAGGCGAGCGCAACCCGCAGCGACGCATCGAGCACGGACGAAGCCCACCTAAATGCGGCTGAAGGCCGCCCGAGAGTTTCGAGCACGGGCTTTGAAGAAGCTCGTATATATATCTTTATATCTTTATACTATAAGTAAAGAGGTTTTTAGTTTGGTGTAACATTCATATTCCCCAAATTACCCTTACATATGGTGTAACATTAATAAACCCCAAAATACCCTGCCCTTTTGGCTGCTTCCCGCCAACAATGCCCACCACTCGATCAAAAAGAATCAAAGGTATCAGATCATCTTTATACTATGGCCACGGATTAGCATTTTCGGGTCGCACGATGTATTCCAATGAAAGGCCACGGATTGCATATGGGAGAGCCCACAGATCGACAATTTTAGCTTTTTAGCTTTCCAGCCCTCGCCATTTCCGCCTGCTCAAGAAACCTTCGACGCCGGCTCTTTCGCAACTCTAATCGCACTCTCATCGCACGCATTCTGTCCCCAACGACAACAACACTCGACGTCGGCTCTTTCGCAACCGGCATCTCAAGGCTTCTGGAATTTCTTACCTGAGTGCAACCTTCTCTTGACTATTTCTTTCCCATGCTTGATTCAGGTATTGCTTTTACCTAACTGCCGGATCTTCTTTGCAACATTCAGGTAATGCTTTTACCTAACTCACTACAAGAAAATCCCTTATTAGCTACGAGAAGAATTCGTTGCTAAAACATAAAATTCGTTGATAATTTATATTAGCAAGGTATTTAGCAACAAAAATATTTCTTTTCTAATTTGAGCCTAGCTAAATTTAGAAAGGATTTTTTTCCTTCCTATTTAGCAAGAGAATTTTAGCAAGGATTTTTATCCTTCTTAAATTAGCAAGCAATTCACTTTTTGTTGCTAATTATTATGGTAAATAAAAAATCTTTTTATAAAAAAAAAATGCATGCTAATAACAGGATTCGAACCCCTTACCTCTCAAATAAATTCTATCATGCTTGCCAACTATGCTAAGAAACTTATTTGTATATTCTTGCGGTATTTTATATAAATATATATGTTAAATATTTAATTTATAATATTATGTAAAAAAATAAATATATATTATCATTTCTAAATATATATATATAAGTATTAAAAATTTATAATATTATATATATCTCCCGCTAATTTATAAATATATATAAATATTTTAAAAGGGTTGCTTTATATACCCGCAAATTCGTAACTATTGCAAATTCGCAAAAGTTACGCATTGTTTCACGCCTTTTCAAAATACTCTTAAACTGTGCATTTTTAGAAAAAGTGTTCAACATGAAAGATGTAGATCTCGTCGAGATCTACAACTTTAATGTTGAACATTTTTCGAAAAAATGCATGCATGTAGCTGTTTTTTCCAATTGCGCGTATTTGATCAAAAAACACGCAACATGTACAAACATAAAACTGTAGTTTAAATTTCTAAAATTATATTCAAAAAATATATATATAATTAATTAATTTGTTAAATACTAATTAATACTCAATTATAATTTATAAATATATTATTAATTATTTTATTCAAATAATTTATGTTAGTTTCTAAGATAAATATATGTTGAAGTTGAAATAATTTACAAAATTATATACAAAATTAATTATATATAATAATTATTTTGTTGGACATAAACTATGTTAATTTATAGACAAATAAATATATAAATAATTTTTTAAGTTATATGAAGTATGTATATATATGATCATTTCATTTTAAATTTTAGCTATGACTTAAATTAAAGAGATGGACATAAATAAATAAATTATATTTTTTTTATGAAAGGTAGTAAATGTTTTAGAAGAGAAATTTCTCCATCAATATTTTGCAACAAAAAAATTATTGTTATTTTAGCAACAAAAAAGTTCGTTGCTATTTTTGCAACAAATATTTTGCAACAAAATAATTCGTTGCTAATTTTGCAACAAAAAAATTTGTTGCTAATTTTGTAGGTAAATTAGAAAATCATTTACCTTGCTAAATTTGATGCTAATTAGCAAGTAGTTATCTTTCCTTTCTAATTTTCCTTGCTAAATAGACTTTTTCTTGTAGTGACTCCGAATGTCTTTCACATGCTTGATGTATTGCCCCAACGAAATTAAAAAGCGTAAATATGTTAGATCTCAGTGCCCTCAAGGATATTATGCTACATTCCTAACATGCTTGATATATTTAGAATGCATAAATATAACCTCTTTGTTAACATGCCAAGGGTAGTAGTCAAGTATATTTTTTCAGAGTCTTTAACCACTGTTGGGTGTTGGTATTGATGCACATTTTTTTTGCTTTTGGATTTTGATAGTTTTGAACATTTAGTAAACCAAGGGGTAGTAGTCAAGTATATTCTTTTCAGCGTCTTTAACCATTGTTGGAGGTTGGTATTGATGAACATTTTATTTGCTTTTGGATTTTGATAGTTTTGAACATTTAGTAAACCAATCTATTCGAGATTGGCATTGATTCATATATGATAGACATATTTTGTCAGCATATAAGCACTGTGATTTTCATTGTCAGCATATAATTTGATTACAAAGATATGAAGACATATTTTGAATATTTGATTACAAAGATCCTTTTCAAAGCACCGAGAAATCAAAGTCTGCAGCATATTTTATTTCACCTATGGTAGAACCAAAATATGCTGCAGACTATTCTACCAAAATATGTTGCACCATATTTTATTTCACCTATGGTAGAATAAAGAGATTATAATTGCTGCAGACATAATGTGATAAAAATATCATTCTTCTTTTTTACTCTACCATAGGTTATAGACATATTTTGGTTCTATATGCTGCAGACATATTTCACCTATGCTTATATATATGCTGCAGACTTTTTGTGAAATGTATATAATCAAATCATATGTTGTAGATTCTTTTAATTTAAATTATATGATCTTTTTGTGAAATGTATATAATCATTTGAAGACTTTTTATTCTACCATAGATGATAAACATATTTTGATTCTAGCTAATTTGAAGTAATCTCTTGACTCATTATATAAGCATTCAAATATAAAGAAACTGCAGCATATAATTTAGTGTTCAAATAATTAAAAGTCTTCAAATGATTATTCTGTCCTCCTCATTCCTAAATAAATGCGAGTTCAATGTTTTACTCCATTAGTTTCAAATTTGAGGCTCACTTAAACTAAAAAGTTATGATGAAATCACCTACATTTGATTTGTCTTTCAGCTTATTACTTCAATGTATTACTTAAAGCACCTGCATTATGATGAAAGCACCTGCAGTTGCACTCCTTCACTCAAATCATACGTTGTAAATTCTTTTAATTTAAATTATATGATCTTTTTGTGAAATGTATATAATCATTTGAAGACTTTTTATTCTACCATAGGTGATAAACATATTTTGATTCTAGCTAATTTGAAGTAATCTCTTCACTCATTATATAAGCATTCAAATATAAAGAATTTGCAACATATAATTTAGTGTTCAAATAATTGAAAGTCTTCAAATGATTGTTCTGTTCTCCTCATTCCTAAATAAATGCGAGTTCAATGTTTTACTCCATTAGTTTCAAATTTGAGGCTCACTTAAATTTAAAAGTTATGATGAAATCACCTGCATTTGATTTGTCTTTCAGCCTATTACTTCAATGTATTACTTAAAGCACCTGCATTATGATGAAAGCACCTGCAGTTGCACTCCTTCACTGACATCACCTGCATTTGTTTTGCTCCAATTTTGATTGAATTAATGTTGTTTTCTATCCACTAAAATTTAAAAATGATGAAGAGGCCATCTGGAAACAAAATTTAGGTGATCACTGCTCATAATGTAGGTTTCACAATTGTCGTTTTCTTAACTGATCTTTTGTAGTTTCTGCTTGAGATTGTTTCTCCTTGAGATTGTTTCTGTAATGATCAATTTTCTCCATTGTTGTTTCACATACCCACGATTCTTGGTGTAGGTTTGTGGTATGTGCTCATACCCTATCTGATACAGCTGCTGGGAATTTAATGTGGACCTTCATTTGCAGAGATTACAGCTTCTCTCACATGGAATGAAGTTACTCACTGCACCTCATTCTCTCTCCATAAATTGCTTTTTTCAATGCATAGGAAGATTAGGTATTAGCTGCAAAACCCACTCATTTCAATAGATTCTGTTTATGCTTTTACCATCCTCTTTCAACACATAACATCTGCAACCGTAGTGTTGATTCAACTAGCTTCTACTTAAAATTTTCATGTTCTTCAACTAGACCTAAAAAACTAACTCTAATAGGAATGGATATATTGGATGTGGAATTCTTTGCAGGTAGATTGCTTCGATCAAATTGCATGGCCATTGCTCTAGATTAAAAGCAACGATGAATAAATCCTTGGGATTATTTGCAGGAACCTATTTTTGATTGATAAATTTCATTGGGCATTAATTATGAGTTCGAATTTAGGTTCTTTTAGAAATGGTGGATTTAGGAAATTGCTTGATTCAAATTTATTAAGTTCTATTTATAAAGATTTATGAAATTGGTTGATTTGTGTTTTTAGCAATGGGTCATTTGAAGAATGGATAAGTTCTTGAGTTTCTCAATTATATGGAGATATTTCTTAAGCATTTGGGTGACTTGAAGAGGTAATCATCAACAGAACTTCTCCAAATGTTGCGATTTATTCCATTAATTTGCGCAACTTTATTCTCAGATCACCTTCCTCGTTGCCATCATAGAAGGTCTTTGTTCCATATGCACCAAAGGATTTACATATTATTGCAAGGTTTGTGAATTCCATCATCTACTTTGAATTTGCTGCAAATGGCTTCTTGATTTTTTAACGCAGAAAACCTGATGCCTGAAGCAGTAAACAATTTGCATATTTGCATATGGTTTATATTTGCATTGTTCTTTATAAAGTTGTACCGCTTGAGAGGTACAAAGCAGTAAACAAATGATTTTCCCTCGCTTATAAGAATGATTTTTCATATGGCTTCATATAGCTTCATGGCTTATAAGAATAATTTTTCATATGGCTTCATCGCTTATAAGAAAGATTTTTCATATGACAGCGTTCTTTATAAACAAATGCATTGTTCTTTATAAATAAAATAGCAGTAAATACACCTCATACATAGCTAACAAATATTGCATTGAGTCCTTCTGTAGCATCGAAGACCACCTCCAGGATGGCTTCTGTGATCCAGGGCATGATCGGCCTTTCTGTCATTGCAATATTATGAACAGAGTGTTTGCATCGATTCACGTGCGATTATTCTTCTGGACAGGTTTGTTTGTTCATTCTTCTCATTATATATACTTTGTTACGTTTGAACACCAACCAATTAGAATCTAATTAATTTTATTATCTCGGCATGAATATGTCCATTGCTTCTCATTATTGTCTTGGCATGAGCAAGGTGATTGATTTATGTAAGAGATATAAACAACACAAAAGTTATAGGAATATTAACAAACTGTGCTTAATATTTCATTTTTCAAAAATATATTCAGTTTGTTTTGAATTTTATTTGATGTTATTTATTGTTTACTCCATTGCTCTGTATTTATTGTGTTTTAGAGGTGGCCCTGCTAACATGATGTGCAATGAATATTTGTTATTAATTTACTATAAGGATAACTTGGGTATTGATAGGAGCATAATTATGCAAATTGTTCAAGCTATCTTCTTTCCCGGCCAACGATCGATGTCCACGCCCATAACCGATGTCCACGCCCATAACCGATGTTCTTGCCCACGACCAATGTCGTCACCCCAATCAATATCGCCCCCTCACAAATATATTCCTCATGACAAATGTCGCCCTCACGATTAATGTTGCCGCCCCCGCCAAATGTCGTCGCCCCCACCATTTGTTGCTGCCCTAGCCAAATGTCGTACCCCATGACATTTGGCGACGCCCCCACCAAATGTCGGATCCTACAACCAATGTCGCCGCCCTCGACCAATGTCGCCGCCCTTGACCAATGTCGCCTCCCACGACCAATATTGCAGCCCACGAACAATATTACCGCCCTATACCAATGTCGTCGCCCCCGACCAATGTCGCCCCTGCGACAATTGTCATCGTCCCTGACAAATGTCGCCTCCCCCGACCAATGTCGCCTCCCCCGACCAATGTCGCCTCCCACGACCAATGTTTCCCCCGCGAGAAATGTTCACCCCCATGACGAATATCGCCCCCACGACGAATGTCGCCCCCAAGACGAATGTCGCCACTGCGACATATGTCGCGCCCACGATAAATGATGCCCCCACGACAAATGTCGCCTTCAAGACAAATGTCGCCCTCACGACAAATGTCGCCCCCTTGACAAATGTCGCTCCCACGACGAATGTCGCCCCCTACGATGATTGTCACCACCACGACTAATGACGCTCCCACAACAAATTTCGCCCCCACGACGATTGTCGCCACCACGACTAATGACGCCCCCACGACAAATGTCTCCACCACGACAAATGTCCCCCCCACGACAAACGTCGCCCCCACGACAAATGTCACCTCCACGACAAATGTCGCCCCCTTGATAAATGTCGCACCCACGACGAATGTTGCCCGCACGGGGTCCCCCGTGCACGACTGCTTGTATATATATAAGGATCCCGTCATATGAGATTATGTCTCTATTTGTTGCGATAGAGGCGGTGAAAAAACAGTAATAGGATATCAGTGGTGATATTAGAGTTGTTCAAAAAGTTGTTTTGAAAAAATTGTAGAAAGACAGGCGATCATGAATGAGCACGACTTTCATAATGTACCTTAAATAAAAAAGAAAAAGCTGAAATCAGAGATATCGATTCTTAGAAAGCCATGTTGGACCGACTGCTCAAAAAACACACAAAACACCTTAATTTCTTGAGGTAGCTCTTCATCTAAAACAATTTTACAAAAATAGTGGTGATGGAAATAGACATTTTCCCGCGGCCACCACCGCCCCAAACATATCCTTATTAGACACTCATCAATACATGCCATTAAAATCTTACCTTTAGGAAAACCCTTAATGATGAATGCATCTAAACTAAGCTAAATCTTTATGAAATTTATAAATATAATATATTTTCTATATTATAAACTTATTTATCATAGAATTATTTATGTTTGACTTCATAATTTCAATTATAAACTTTTATCTTAAAAGGGTTGGATCCGAGTATCTTTTGCAACTATAGAAGCAACAGAAACTTAATTCATAAGCCCTTCAACTAATAAATTCATGTTATATCAAGGGCGGGGATTTGAATTTTCTCGTCGAGACAATGAATTTTGATTATTTATACATCAAAAAGTGTGATCGGATGAGAGAGAAACAGCTCCGATATGACGAAAACGTTCAAAAATTTTTTGACTAGAAAAAGATGATGTCTGACCCATATTGAAATTTCTAGATTCGCCCCGTGTAATATTTAAAAAATAATAATATTATAATTCGATTTTGAAGTGCTCCATAAACTTGAATGCAGTTCCCCTAGTGGCTAGGAGACAGATGAAGATGGTTGCTGACTTCACCTCTTGAAAGTCAACGCTCACTATGAAGCGTAGATTATGATCAAATCAAATTTAGATAATAAACAAATTTCTTGTCAGAATATTAACAATGGAATGATTTGTATGGCTCTATTTGGGGTGGTGGTAGCGGCGGGAAAAGCTATATTTTCACGGGGACAATGTTTGTTAAGTGGCTGATAAAGAGATTTTTTTTCAAAAGAGCTTTTTTCAAGAAAGATATATTGGTGGTTTTTTTAGCAGCTGGTCCGACTATCCACGAGGGCATTCCCTTCAACATTTATCTTTTATTCGAGGGTTCACGAAAGTCACGCTCAAATCATTTGTGATTTGTCTTTCTTATTTCTCGTCATTGCAAAGATTTTCTTGTTTTATCGTGATTCTTCACCCATTCGTGATCTTTGATTCAAGCCACTAACTTTTTGAGACCTATTTATTTATGACTTATTTAATATTTACTCATCAATGCAATAAAAAATTACATTAAAATACTTTTTTTATTATTATTAAAAACCTCAACAATTATTATTAAAAAGTTGTTCTAAATTTTTCAACTAATTTACAATTTTTCCCACAGTTTTCTATACATCTCTAATGTCACTACTAGTTTTTCACCGTCATTACTGCCTGAAGGCCCAAATAGAGATTATGTCAAGAAAGTTCATGAAATAAAATCAAGAAAGGAATTTATTATAATATTTTTAACTCATATAAAAAAAATTATAATCAAATGTCATAAGAACTAATCAAGGTTATTGTTAAAGGCAAATCAAAAATGACTTTTCACACACCAACATAACTAAAAATTCTCATCTAAATATAGTTCCAAATTTTTCTACGGGCAAACCATAAGCCGCACACTAGTGCCGAAAACCCTCCCCGATTACCTCTCGCACTCGGCCAAAACCTTCTCGCGTTCACTCAGTGTCACGGATACTCCTCTCGCGGGACAGTTGGAAGATTGCCGGCGAGCCTCATCTCTCCCCCTCTCTTCGAGCAATGTCCTTCATCCCGATATGTTCGACAATGAAATATGGGCAATTGGAGGAAGTGTCTGATGCAGCAGCCCCGAGCCGCCCCTCTCGGTCGGCCCTCCTCGGCCTAGCTACCGGGCCACAAACTAGCAACTACTGTCGGGCTGCAGCCCAAGCACCCCACCCATGACCGCACCTATTCTCAGCGCGGCGGGATGTTGAGGCGGGGTCTCGAACCCAGCCCCCTTGATAAAGAGCTTTCCTAACAGCTCTCATCACCAACTGAGCTGCAGCTGAGAATAGGTGCGGTCATGGGTGGGGTGCTTGGGCTGCAGCCCGACAGTAGTTGCTAGTTCGTGGCCCGGTAGCTAGGCCGAGGAGGGCCGACCGAGAGGGGCGGCTCGGGGCTGCTGCATCAGTGTCACCCACAGAGTTGGAGGTTCTAGGGCTCTGTAAGAAACTACTAGCTTGAAGTACGTGCATGTCATTCTCTGTGTTTTATTTAAATTACCTTTTCTATAATGATTTCTGTATGCAGTATGGGCATGCACAATAAATGTTAATTGACAAAGAAGTGATATAAGATGTATATAATCATCTTCTTATCTTTCAGAAATTTCTAAAGGACAATATAGCATAACAAAAGGTTGTTGAGACTACAAAGTAAAAAAATAAAAATAAAAATTGTGCAGAAAATTTAGTGTTCTTACTTTGCTCATGCATAAATTGAGATTATCATTTAATTTTTGTGGTTAAAGGAAGAAAACTGAGATCAGAATTTGCATTTCTCGATCAGATCTACTATTTAAAAAGTGACTTTTAGTCATCTTTTTTTTGCCAAAGGCAAAAAATTGTGACTACTAATGAAGTATTAGCTAAGACCCCTAATTCGTTACTAATAAACAAAATTCATTGAAATTGGGAGAATCTAACTAACAAAAAGCTTCATTCATTTAATATACTGAGTAGAGCTCTATTTTATATATTTTTTGGAATCTTACTCTAAAATGGCTCAGAGTGTTGCAATCTAAAGATCAAGGTATAAAATGTAGTTTATTTTGGTGTTTCAATATTGTAGTCAATTTTGATATTTTAATGTTTTTGTCAATGTATTGATCTTACTTATGTTCAACCTTAGAGTAATGTCTATTTTAATATCTTATGTTGAAGATGTTATATCATGCCTAGAAAAAAATGACAAATTTTTTAATTTTAGATTTGATTTGCTATTAACAATATTGATTTATCATTAACAGATTTATTTGAACCGAGTAAATTCCAAAAAAAGAATTATTGAAGACGGGAAAATCTCTACATCAAAATTCAGATCAGCAGTTTAATGTTGCTAATCCTGCGATCGAACAACGCGACCCGAATAGCTAAAACAAGACAGAGAAAATGACTACAAGCACATCCCAAGTGCTCCAGCAGGAAGGTCCCACCACGTACCCAGAAGTTTGGGAGAAACTTCCCCTCCGCAATCAAAAGTTGGGCAAGGTACTAGGCAGATGTTACAACCCACATTTTCTCCGCATGTCAATGATATATCAGTGTAAAATAGAACACGCATCGTGATGCCACGCCGTACATGAGATAACTGCAGACCCTCAGACAAGAACCTAATCCTAAAACTTATCATGAAATTCTAAAGTTTATCTTGAAGAAAACATTTTTTTTGTTAAGTTTGACAGCTGTATCCCTCAGCTCGATGGATCAACTTGTCCCCAGATAAAAATATAAATATATGCTACAAAAAATACTTTAATTAACTTGATTATTATCCTACATGAGTAGAGACCTCCAAAATGGACAACTCATGATATGCATACCACTAGATTTATTATAAATAAGAAAAGAGCTTTTACGTTCGTTAAAATATAATGACATTTGATTTTAAAACGATGTTATGAATGAGATAGACAAAAATGATACTTTTATATTTAAAATAACAACATGTAATCCTAACATAAAACATTCCCAAAGAACAAGTAAAACCAACAAATCATCTAGAAGAAGCTTAGCAGCTAGCAAGTAACTTAACAATCTACCAAAACATCCAGTGAGCGTCAACAACTTGATACGAACCCACCAAAAAGCATGTATGTCTGAACTAAAAACAAAATAACAAATCTATCTCACAATGGTGAGAGAAGAACAACTACAACAGCTGCAGGACACCAGCAACAACTAACCCTAGCCGCTTAACCGGCTACTGCTCCAAACCTGAGGCATTCAAAAGAAAAGAACACCTCGACAAGATTATACAAGTGACGATTAAAGATCAGTAGTAGCAATAATCAAAAGAGACAAAAAGGGTTAGCAACCCATATATAAAAAAAAAACTGTCCAAACACAGCAAATGAGTCATACTCTGATAAGCAAAAGAGAATTTTCAAACAGTGTAATAAAAAAAGTTGCATCAAGTGCGAAATGAAGCCATGTTTCTATAATTCTGCGGGTGCAAGCATAAGAACATATGTGTATATATATATAAAAAGAAAAGAGACTGATCAGCTCAAAACACGTGAATCATTAACACCGATAAAAACGGTATTCAGTTGGGGACAACATTGTCCAATACCAACATTCAGATCAAACATCTCAAAAAGGCACTGTGGCGGTGACCACATTGTCCAACACAACCCAACAACACATAATAAGAAAAGAAAACCCACCAGGTGTAATGATTCACAAACCGGCACTGAGGTGGTGTTCATTTATCCACTGTCAACCAAGACTACAAATAACCATGCATTATATAAATAAATAAAAAGAATCTCAATGCTTAGCATCGGATTTTTATGACGATGCAAAAGGGAAGAAAACTAGAAGTTACTAAGGAATACTCGACGAATATGACTTGATGAGCCAAAAATCACTTGACGGATACATGAAAATTACTTAACACTAACTCTGAGATCACTCGACGCCAAGACTACAGCCACTCGACACCTAGCTGCTTCACTCGATGCCTAGACAGACAAAGTCAAAGCACTCGACGCCTAGCTGCTACACTCGATGCTTAGACAGATACACTCAACGCACTCAATGCCATAACTGCTACACTCAATACTCTCGACGCCACAGCAGCTACACTCAACGCTCTCGACGCCACAACAGCTATACTTCACGCTCTCGACGCCACAGCAGTTGCACTCAACGCTCTCGACGCCATCACAACTGCACTCAACGCTCTCGACGCCATAGCAGTTGTACCCAATGCTCTTGACGTATAAGGATACACTCAACGCTTAGACAACAGTCAAAGCACTCGATGCCTAGCTGCTACACTCAATGCTCTCGACGCCACAACAACTACACGCAATGCTCTCGACGCATAAGGATACACTCAATGAATTTACTTAGAGTTTAATTTAATTTTTTTGACAGAAGGAATTATAACAGTTTAACCAAAAAGGAATTTCTTCTTACTACCCAAAACTCTGTTTTCCTACAAAAAAGTTCCAGACTTCTACTCCCCCTAATCTACACCAATCTTAGATCATTTTATTTTTTTTAAAAAAAAGTCAGTCAGGAACAAAGTGATTCATACTCAAAACAGTAAAAGGACAAGAAATTAGATTTTCTTTTGACTATCATTTTGACAGATCTCGATCATGACAAAAGCTTTAAACCATATATATTTTGACAGATGTAGAACTAGATTCATAGCAGAACTTGCAAGAAAATGAGATCTGAAACTTTTAGAATGGAATTAGACGAAGGAGGAGTTTTGAAACCACCACTTGCCTCAACCTACAGAAATCCGGCCTCACGAGCGCTCCGCTCCAAGGATCGGCTGCAAGAACCCCCGGTCAACGATTCCTGAAACCTTTCGGTGCAAACGTGGGTCAAGGTCAAAAATCCTAACGTCAAAAGTCCCAGAAAACAAAATTACCTACCACCAACGTGCAGATCTCGGCGAGAGCTTTCAAGACTTACCCTCCAACGATAATTCCGAGCATCGGAACTCCAACAGGTGGCAGCCGAAGGCCTTGCGAAACCCGTCACCTCCTTTTTTCCGCGCTCTCGGTCCGATGGCTTGAGGAAGAAGATAATGAATAGGGTTCGGTTTTAAGCATATATATATATATATATATATAATATTATACTATTAATTAAATGCTCAAACGACAAAAACTCGAATCAACTCGAATTTTCACAAAATCCGCACCGAAGCTAGATACTGATGCTACAAAACCAATGGCGAAGTCAGAATCAGAATCCGACAAACCAAACTCGGGTAAAAACTCTCCGAAGTTACAACCAACATCAAACTACTAAAATCCACCGAGTCAAAACCTCAGATTCCAAAGAGCAACAAATCACGCTCCAACAACGGTACCCGTTAACTACGCTACAACGTAACGCCTTGACGTCATAAATACGTTACTAAAGAAATTAAAAAAAATAAACATCGAAAAAATCAGTGGCGTTACAGCAAACATGAGCTTGACAAGTATCCACTTGTGGGACCTCAACCTCTTCCAAAAGTCCTCTTTCTAGTACCCCTGGGGGGCTATTTATAAAGAAATCCTAGGGGGTGACGAGTATCAAACCTCTACTAGCGAGTACCGAGGGCTACTTGCCCATACTCCCAAGGTACTCGCTCAAGCTCGCATTTGCTCTCCCAAGCTCGTCTCTACTCGCCCAAACTCGCCTCTTCTCGTGGTGAGGTCTGCGAATAATTGTCTCCTTAGACGTTTTTGATCTCGACGAATTACGAGTTATACAAATATGATTTGTTATTAATTAACAATGGTGTAAGGATACACATTTTGGTTTGCCTCTCACAATTCCCTTAATTAAATCAATTCTTATAAGGATGAAATTTTAGAAATTATGTTAAAGCTATTAAAAAATGGTGATTGTTATCTGCAAACTCATTTTAGATATGTGCACACCATTTTAATAATTAAAATTTATTATAAAATTAAATAATAAAATACCAATCTTTGATAGGTGCATACCACCATTCCTCTGTCCCCGAAAAACCTTCCGGGAGCTTGATGCTTGCTACAACGCCGAGTGTTGTCATTGTTGTAGCTGCCGGCGGGCTGCGGTCGTGGAGGCCCGGCTTCTTCAACTCTAAAGATTCCGGCGGTGGAGCTCTTTGACAATCAATGCATCTCCTCCTTCCTCCTCCCCTGATTTTGCAATACATAGAGGACATCTTCGCCTCCCTTCAACGGAAAGAAGCAAAGACGGCAAAGGAGCTGGAAGAGAGATGACTGCCGGCGGAGGAGTTTGGGGTTTGCAGTTTGCACCTATCTAAATTTCGCATTTTATTATTTAATTCTGTTGCGGCTCTTTAGAGGCTCTTGGTAGATTGCTCTAATTAGACCGTCTTAACCCGCAGAGCAGTCAAGTGCGCAATTAGTCGGAGAATTGGGAAAACGGACAGGAGAATTTTTTTTAACGTGAAAACCACATAAAGAGGTCAAAAATCACGTGATTGAATTTGTGCTGATGAAACTTCCACTGATCGTGGGTGTTGTTACAGAACTTTTAAAGAATGATAGGGTGACAGACCGCTCCTCGTTATAATTGTTGGTGGAGAGAGAGAGCTAGGTTTGGAGGGTGACATGCCAGCACTTACGGAGCGAAATTATTTGTTTGCTACAGTGGGAAGTGTCGCGCTTTGAACGCACTAGAAACTTTGACTGGTGCTTGGAGGCTTTGGGGTGCTTGGACGGCAGCCCGGACGAGCCAGCTGGGTACCGCTGGGTCTCACTCGATGGACGTGGTTCTGATTGGAGTCGGGCCTGGGTCATCCCACGTTATGCGTGTCTTTATCTCCTTGGCTTTTCTCATGTTGCTTTCAGAAGAGTAGAGCGGTTGACTTGTTGTTGGACCGAGGGCCGTTGCTAAGTTGTGGCCACTGAGAATGCTACATGGGGAATGTCTGCTGCATTACACACGAAACGTGCCTTACTGGTGGCAGAGTGCGTGTAGAGGACGTTTGAGAGGTGTTTGTGCTCTGAAGTTGGTCTTGGGGATTGTTGGCGTTGCTTCAGGGTGAAGTGCACCCTTGGAAATAGTCTGGAGAGCAGAGTGCACGGAATACACTTGGAGCGGAGCGCGCAGCGGCACACTTGGAACGGAGTATGAAGGGCACACTTGGAGCGGAGCGCGCGGTGCACAATTGGAGTGGAGCGTGTTGCAGCGCACTGATAACTTCACAAAATGAAGTTATCTTGTGCGTCAATTCGCCTCATTTTGACCAATTTATTTCCAAAATCCCAATTAAAAGCATGTGTAAATGAGTAGATTATCTTTTGTGCGAGAATTTACATATTATTAATATTTTAACTTATTTTATGATAGGGAGCGATGACACTTCCATGGCCAAAAGGAAGCATAAGCAACATCTAGGAACCTATTAAAATCAGTCTGTAGTTCATTGAGAGCAGTTTTTGAGTGCAGGAAGCAGAAAATAGAATTTGTTGCAACAAATAAAAATTTGTTGCAACAAACCTGCGAATTTGAATTTTCAAATTCCGAAAATAATTCAAATTTGGAAGTTTTAAATATGAAAGGAGGCTTCCTTTCATAAATTCTGGAAATCCTTTGAGGCTCCATTACCATATAAGAGGGGATTTGTATATCTTTTAGAATCTTTGTCATTTTGGAGAGAAGAAGGCCAAGTTTAGGGTTCTTGACGGTGGAGAAGCGGATTCCAGCCACGAGAAAGGGTAGATCTGAACTTTTGAAGTCATGAACTGTAAGATCTTTATAGTTTTGTGTGTTCCTTTTCTCGCTATGAACTAATCTCTCCAAGTCTTGTATAAGGAGAGTACTATGCGTGTTTCAATGGTGTAAAACTCTTGGTTGTTGAGATTTGTTGAATGATTTTTCATATTGTGAACTTTTGAATTAATTTATGAGATTTTTGGTTTTTGTCTTCATCTTATGTTTCGTTGCGAGAATCGAGAGATGAGCGGCGTAATATTGGTTTGACGGCGATTTCATTACACCGCAAGATTCGAGAGAGGAGTGGTGTAAAATGTTTAACCAAAGATCTCTACTTTCGCGTTGTATTTCGAGATTCGAGAGAGGAGGAGTGTAATCGCTCATTAGTTCACCGTAGTTTAGAGGAGAGGAGGAGACTCCATCCTTTTGCTAACAATTTGATTTTTATGTTAAGCAATATTCTTCATTCCTCTTAAGTTAGAGATAACTAGGAGAATTTAGGACGTTGGGATTTCCGAGATTCGAGAGATGAGGATTTCTTCTATAAAAATCATCGCATGATAATTCATTCAACATTCTTAACTAATATTATTTCTACGCAACATTTAGACGCCCATAGGAAATCTAAATACAAGACTATTTTCTCCAATTGATAAAAGTATTCTTCAAAGATTTCGAGTAGTCTACTTAATTTAATTCTTACTTAACCATCTCAAGTAGTTAACATAAGAACCATCTCTTTCGGCTTGTTTGGATTTGAAGAACGGTGTAGCTAGTAATTGCAAGCCTTAGGTTAACCACCTCTCCGTGGGAACGATCTCACTCACACTTTATTACTTGGTCCGGCACGTGCACTTGCGTAAAATATACATCCGCTACGGGCGTATCAAGTTTTTGGCGCCGTTGCCGGGGAGGTGTTATTAATCTATTGTTTATTTTCTTGCAATATTAGTAAACCCTAGTATTTGGAGGTCAAACTTTAATTTTGTTGTACTTTAAGTTATTTGTAGTTTTTTTTATAATTGCTATTGTTGTTCTGTTAGTGCATGTCAAGATTTCGATCTATTGAGTTATTGCCATTAAACTTAGAGATTGAAAGGACGTGTAGGAGAAATCGTAAGACTTTCCGTTTAGAACAAATCCAATCTTCAACTATGAATCCAAACGATAATCATCAGGAAAGTCAGGATTTAGGAGGTCAGGTAGAACATAATGGACACCCTGTTGAGCAAAGGAGAACATGTCGTGATTACAACATGCCTCTACAGGGAGGGTTGCAATTTAGTATTGCTAGGCCTGCAATCGAGGCTAATAATTTTAAAATTGATTCTGTTGTCATGCAACTCGTTCAAAATAGTAAATTTGGTGGCCTTAATCATGAAGACCCCAATTCTCATTTGAGAACGTTCATAGAAATCTGTGATACGTTTAAGATTAATGGAGTTTCAGAAGAAGCCATTAAATTGCGTCTGTTTCCTTTCTCGCTAGAGGGGAGGGCAAAGGATTGGCTAAACTCTTTACCCAACGGTTCTATTACCACTTGGGCATTCTTGATGGAAAAATTTTTAGCCAAATACTTCCCCCCATCTAAAACGGCTAAGTTGAAGTGAGATATATCAACATTTATGCAAGGAAATGGAGAGACCTTATACGATGCTTGGGAACGTTTCAAATAGCTACTACGTAAGTGCCCCCACCATGGCTTAGCCATCCACCAACAAGTTTGGACCTTCTACAATGGTCTCCAAACATCCACTATGATTCAAGTTGATGGAGCCGCGGGAGGGTCACTCATGAATAAATACCCAGAAGATGCCTATGCAATATTATAGGATTTATCCTCTAATAATTATCAACTTGTTGATCGGCAAGGGCCCTCTTCTTCTACTGCTGGGTTATACCAAGTGGACCAATTAACATCGTTTGCGGCTGAAATGACTTCGCAATTTAATTCAATAAATAAAAGGTTAGACGCCTTGACGTTAAACCAAAGTCAATTTCTCCCACAGGTTAATAGTGTTGTTACTCCTCTGCCTAACGCTAGCCCTACTTTAACCATTGAACAACTTATAGGACATAACGAAGACGCTAACTATATAGGAGGGCAGTACAAACAAGGTCATAACACCTACTCGAATAATTATAATCCGGAGTGGAGAAACCATCCAAATTTGTCATGGAAGAATAATTCTGGGTCTACTCCTTCGCACTTATTCAACCACAATTCCAATCACCCTCACCAACATCACAATCCTAATCAAACGGGACCTTCGCGGAAATTATCTGATGAAATCATCTTAGAGTCCATAAAGAATAACGAAGCACGTTTTTCTAGTTTAGAAGGATCCATGCGCTTAATTGAAACACAATTGGGCCAAATTGCATCCGCACTTAATACTAGAGCGCTAGGGACATTACCAACCGATACAACGCCTAATCCTAAGGGTGATAACCAACACTGTAAGGCTATTACATTACGGAGTGGTAAGGAGTTGGCGAGTGGTTATAACAATAATCCAATGGAAACTGGTATTGCACAAATTGAAGTAGAGAGTGATAAAATTCATGAACCTGTTAGAGAGTTGAATTTTGAACCTACTAAGAGTGTGGAGGAAGAGTTAGAAGAAGTAGAAGTGAATAAGAAAGAGAAGAACGTAGAGGGAATGGATAAGAAAATAATTACCTACCCACCACCACCATTTCCTCAAAGACTTAGGAAGAGCAAGCTAGATCATCAATTCCAGAAATTCATAGAAATTTTTAAGAAACTTCAAATTAATATTCCATTTGCCGAAGCCTTAGAGCAAATGCCCAGTTACGTCAAATTTATGAAAGATATTTTAAATAAAAAGAGAAAATTTGGCACGAATGAAACTGTGGCATTGACTCATAAGTGTAGCGCAATCCTTCAAAAGAAACATCCACCCAAACTGTAAGATCCAGGAAGTTTCACGATTCCATGCTCTATCGGATACCAATTTGAAGGAAAAGCTTTGTGTGATCTTGGAGCGAGTATAAATTTGATGCCACTTTCAATTTATCGGAAGTTGGGCTTGGGGGACGTTTCTAAAACTTCGTTAACATTACAACTAACCGACAAATCGCTTACTTTTCCTAAGGGTATAGTGGAGGATGTTCTTGTCAAGGTGGACAAGTTTATCTTTCCGGCGGACTTTGTAGTTTTGGATATGGAAGAAGACAAGGAGATCCCACTAATTGTAGGGAGACCCTTTTTAGCAACCGGAAAAACTTTAATTGATGTCCACAAAGGTGAGTTGACCATGAGAGTCAACGATGAACAGGTAATCTTCAACGTTCTTAAGGCCATGAAATTCCCTAGTGAAAAGGAAGATGTGATGGAGGTGGTTAACAGTATTTCACTCTATGACTATGAGCAAGAGAGTGGGTGGCATGATTCAAATATAGAAGAGGAGATAGAAATTTTGATGGATGAGGTAGAAGTTGAAGAAGTGGAATTCGATGAGGTTGGGAATGAAGAAGTAGAATCTACTAAAAGAAAGAGTGAAGAGTGTTTTCAAGTGTGTGAGAATCGATTGGTGTCGCTTCATAGGTTGGAGCCCCTAGATACGACTGATCGGCCTTTAGCGGACAAACCCTCCACGGTTTGCCCGCCTGTATTAGAGTTAAAACCGCTCCCCGAGCATTTGTCTTACACATATCTAGGATAAAATGATACATTACCGGTAATAGTGAACTCTAGACTGTTACCAGAGCAGCATGACAGACTATTGGTCTTTTTGAAAAGATATAAGTTAGCTATAGGGTGGACAATAGCCGATATCCGAGGCATTAGTCCTTCCTTGTATATGCACAAGATCCTTTTAGAGGAATCTGGTAAGGGATCCATCGAGCCTCAGCGCCGCCTTAGCCCTCCTATGAAGGAGGTGGTGAGAAAAGAGATCATTAAGTGATTGGATGCAGGAATCATTTACCCTATATCTGATAGTTAATGGGTGTCACCCATCCACTGTGTACCTAAGAAAGGAGGGACGACCGTAGTTAAAAATGACAAGAACGAATTAGTCCCCACAAGAAAAATCACAGGATGGCGTATCTGTATCGACTATCGTAGATTAAACAAGGCGACTAGGAAGGATCACTACCCGTTACCATTCATAGATCAGATTCTAGACCGACTAGCCGGAAATGAGTTTTATTGTTTTCTAGATGGATATTCCGGCTACAATCAAATAACGGTTGATCTGGAAGATCAGGAAAAGATAGCGTTCACGTGTCCCTTCGGTATATTTGCATTTAGGAGGATGCCATTTGGGCTATGCAATGCGCCGGCCACGTTCCAACGTTGTATAATTGCAATAATGACGGATCTTATTGAACAAGGCATGGATCCTATGGACTATGGCATAGAGGTCTTTATGGATGATTTTTCCATCTTTGGAAGAACATTCAATGCTTGCTTGATGTGTTTGGAGAGAGTGCTTGCCCGGTGTGTGGAGACCAACCTAGTGTTGAACTGGGAAAAATGTCAATTTATGGTGCAGGAAGGCATTGTTCTTGGACACCGTGTATCTAGAGACGGATTGGAAGTGGATAGGGCAAAGGTCGAGGTGATTGAAAAATTACCTCCTCCCAAAAATGTAAAAGCGTTAAGAAGTTTTTTGGGCCATGCAGGATTCTACCGAAGGTTCGTTAAAGACTTCGCCAAGATCGCCAAGCCTTTAAGTGAGTTATTAGGACATGATGTGAAATTTGATTTTAATGATGAGTGTTTGAATGCGTTCAATCAATTAATTAAAGACACGACTGATTACGGCACCGATTATTGTGGCCCCCGATTGGGAAAAACCCTTTGTATTGATGTGTGATGCAAGAGACTATGCCGTTGGGGCTGTTTTGGGGCAAATGAGGGAAAAGATCTTTCATACTATAGCCTACGCTAGTAAGACTTTAATAGAGGTGAAAATAAATTATACCACGACCGAAAAAGAGCTACTAGCTATAGTGTTTGCATTTGAGAAGTTTAGGTCTTATCTTCTTTGCACCAAAGTGATAGCATTCACCGACCACGCAGCTATCCGCTATCTTATGGAAAAAAAGGATGCTAAGCCTCGATTGATTCGATGGGTGTTGCTGCTGCAGGAGTTTGATCTAGAAATTAAAGATCAGAAGGGAGTAGATAATCCGGTGGCGGATCATCTTTCTAGGATTGAATGTTCTAATCCGTCATTGCGTTCAAAAATTGATGAAAGGTTTCCTGACGAGTGGGTATTGGCCGTGACCGAACAATGCATACCTTGGTATGCAGACTACGTGAATTATATTGTTAGTAGAGTCTTTCCACCCGACTTATCATATCAACAAAAGAAGAGGTTTTTACATCAAGTACGCTCGTATTTATGGGATGAGCCATTCTTGTTTAGAATTGGGGCAGATGGGGTTGTTAGACGTTGCATTACAGAGGAGGAAATGAAAGACATATTGAACAAATGTCACAACTCTCCTTATGGAGGTCATTTTAAGGGGGATAGAACGGCAATGAAGGTTTTAGGAGCAGGGTTCTATTGGCCGACTCTATTCCGAGATGCTAAAGGATTTGTAAGTCAATGTGACCGGTGCCAAAGAAATGAAAACATTAAGAAGAACGACTCCATGCCAATGAACACAATCTTAGAAGTTGAACTTTTTGATGTTTGGGGATTAGACTTTATGAGACCTTTCGTGAACTCGAACGACAATATGTTTATCCTTCTTGCCGTAGACTACGTTTCTAAGTGGGTCGAAGGCATAGCCACCGCTAAAAATGATGTCAAAGTGGTTTTACACTTCCTAAAGAATTATATATTCAATCGTTTTGGCACACCTAGAGCTATCATTAGTGATGGAGGTAGTCACTTCCGTAACAATTCATTCGCTACATTATTGAGGAAATATGGCGTCACTCACAAAGTAGCGTTAGCGTATCATCCTAAAACAAATGGTCTAGTGGAAGTGTCTAACCGGGAAATAAAAACAATTCTTGCAAAGACGGTTAACTTTAATTGTAAGGATTGGTCCCAAAAGCTTAACGATGCCTTATGGGCTTATCAGACTGCATATAAGACTCCTATTGGTTTAACCTCTTATAGGCTAGTATATGGGAAAGCTTGTCATCTACCCCTTGAATTAGAACATCGAGCGTTTTGGGCCATTAAAAAGTTAAATTATGATTTCCAAACTGCAGGTGAGAAGAGACTTCTACAACTCAATGAGTTAGAAGAATTAAGGATGAATGCATATGAGAGTGCGAAGATTTATAAGGAACGGACTAAGAGATGACACGACCAACGTTTGAGCGGAAAACAATTCGAACCCGGGCAATTGGTATTACTATTTAACTCTCGTCTAAAATTTTTTCCCGGAAAACTTAAGAGTCGTTGGTCGGGACCATTCCGAGTAAAGGAAGTCCATCCGTACGGCGCCGTCACCATCGTGAATGAACAAGACAATTCTGAATTCAAGGTTAGTGGAGAACGCTTGAAAATCTTTCGATGCGATGAGAATGAGCGACTGGTGTCGTTCATTCTGCTGAAATGACAAAAATCGTGTAGACGGCAAAGTCCTGCCGGGACTTGAAATCAGGTGCTGCTTGGGAGGCAACCCAAATATTTCCTTTTTCTATTCGCATTAATAATTCACATTTTTTTTTCGAACCTCGGTATCATAAGTTTTGAGTATTTTCGTAGCTGAGTACTTAATTTCTAAATAAATAAATAAGTATATATATTTATATCTATACTTTTTTTATTTGTTTTGACGCAGAGGAGAGCAGGGAGTTCGGTGTAATGCATTAGGCGGGCAGCAAGAATTTTGTTGTGACAAAATTTTACTGGTTTAAAATTTTGTTATAATAAAATTTTTACTGCCTTGTCCCTTATATCTTAGCAGCTAAACCGGGTGGGCAAGGTGTGCGGTCCGGTCTAACAGAAAAATCTTACACCCTTGACCCAATTCTGTCTTTAAAAAAAAAAAAACACCGGTTCAGTTTCTCCTCCCTCATTCCCGATCTCCTCCTATCCCGATCTTACGCTAGGGCAAAATCGCGAGCGGGAGGAGCGACGAGGAGCGACGCCGAGAGAAATCCGCACCGGCGACATCCCGTTCCCCATTCTCCTCAACCCCGACCCGATTCCTTCTCAAATCCCGCCTCCTTCCTAAAATCCTGTTTCCTTCTCAACCCCCTCGCCTAGGGCGTGACAAAGAGCAGCGCCGAGAACGGCTGGTGTCGCACCGCCGAAAAACAAAGGAAGGGGCGGCTTTGCACCCCGGCGGCATCACGCGAGTGGCGACCTAGCGAAGCGGCAGCGGCAACTCTGCGGCGCGACAACAGCGAGCGGCGACTCCCAATCGCTGCGCGACAACAGCGTGCGGCGACCCCACATCCTCTGGCTCCAGATTTCATTGCGGCGGCGGCGGCGGCTCCGCATCCCAGCATTTTTGTGGTGGGCCGAGACTCCACACCTGGGCGATTTTGCGAGTAGCGATCAGAAGAGGAGAAAGCAAGCGACAACGCCATTAACCTCGGGGCAACTTGAAGCTGGAAGCGAGCGAAGAACGACGAGTGCCGAGCGACTGATTCCCAGACGAGAGGTGAGCGGTTTCGAACATTGTGGGTATACTTTGACTAATATTTTTCTCTGAACTTTATATTACGCTGTTTAATTCGGTTGGACATTTTACTTCGTTTGGATATTTAGTGTTATGCTCTTGAGGATGCTTCTGGGTAACCCTTTATAATTGGGTTTATGATTAGCTATAATTGCTTGAACATGATAATTATTGTGCTATGATTGGATGTTTTGATGTTAGGCATTTTCTATTTTGCTTCATGATCACTATATATGTTTCCTGCACTGTGTGGTTGTGGAAGAAATAGTTGTTTGTTTTTAAGATTAATTAGTTCATGAATTGGATGATCTGATGATTCTTTTTTTTAATAATTTGATTAAATTTAATGATGTGATCTAAACTATGCAACTAGTTGGTTTTGGAGTGTTGTATTGTGTTATGCAGATCACTCGTGGATTAACCACCGCAATGGGCTTTTCTATCACTCCATACCATCAGATAATCTGTTGGGCAAGATCAATGTGGGATACTTCAAATAGCTGGCATACTTCAGGGGAGTGCTTTATTTCTATAACTCTTATTTACATATATCTTATCTCATTCATCATATTGTAGACTTCACTCGAATTAGGACATAATTAATGACTCCTATTTGCTAAGGGACTAGCAAAGGCCTAGGTGTGAGGGTGACGTGTGAAGTAACCTTCACCGTTTGAGTGACGAATAGCTTATTGGATTTCATTAAAGGACTTTTACTCTTGGTTAACAATATGTATTTCTATATGATTGGTAGACCTGTCAAACCTTAAAATTTCTTACTTTCTACTATTGAAATTAGTAAGATATGTTATAGCTCCATTTTGAATTTCCCCTTTGCACACCATTCCTTATGAATATTTGTGTCCGACAAAAGAATTCATTATGATCGTATATAGAGGGGGAAAGATGAACAAGAGCTGAGTCGATGATGTAGGCGTAAACATTGAGTCTAAGTAGTTATTTGAAATTATCACTGATATATATCTTTGTGTTTGAGTCTTGACTTTTGATTCAACTTACTCATGAAAATATTCTCTTACACCGTTACTAGTCATTTCTTAATAAATGTTCCTACTCTGGGTGTTTAGTTTAAAAAAATTATGGAGTAAGGATGTCATAGTGATATGTGGCCCGAGTATGTGTACACCCACTTGGAACGATCCCAATTATGACCTTAAGTAAAAAAATTGGTTAAGATGTCTTAGTGATATGCGGCCTAGGTATGTATACACATATCTGGAATGATCCCAACTATGCGCACACAAAAAAAATGAGAAAAACTTATGTAGAGGTCATAGTGATATGTGGCCTAAGTGTGTGTACACCTACTTGGAATGATCCCAACTATGGACATTAAAAAAATTTATATTTGTACTTGAGAGTTAGACCCCAGGGCAAGGAGCAGAGTTAAGAATTTTAACTAGGCTGCCATCAAAGATCAAATTCATAACCAAGCCAATTCTCATCACATTGCCTACCCTTACACTTTATCTTATACTACTAAACTCTTGTTTAAGCCAACTCAATGTCTTGGTTTATTATCATCATCCCCCATCTATGTGGAAATTTAATGAATCAAGTTGTTTGGAAGTAGATATTTTTAAGGAATATCACACACAACACTAGGAAATTGTTATGGAGCTTTATTCGTTATCAAACTAATGAATCTTTGCAAGTTTGAAATTTTAGGTGATTGACACTTTCACTAATCTATAAAATTTTTTCAAGAGTAAGGTCATTTGGAACATATTTGTGGCAGGTGTTCACTCACTCAATGGTGTGTAATGTTTTATCTTTGCTAGGGACTAACAAAGGTTCAAGTGTGAGGGTGTGATAACTTCACAAAATGAAGTTATCTTGTGCGTCAATTCGCCTCATTTTGACCAATTTATTTCCAAAATCCCAATTAAAAGCATGTGTAAATGAGTAGATTATCTTTTGTGCGAGAATTTACATATTATTAATATTTTAACTTATTTTATGATAGAGAGCGATGACACTTCCATGGCCAAAAGGAAGCATAAGCAACATCTAGGAACCTATTAAAATCAGTCTGTAGTTCATTGAGAGCAGTTTTTGAGTGCAGGAAGCAGAAAATAGAATTTGTTGCAACAAATAAAAATTTGTTGCAACAAACCTGCGAATTTGAATTTTCAAATTCCGAAAATAATTCAATTTTGGAAGTTTTAAATATGAAAGGAGGCTTCCTTTCATAAATTCTGGAAATCCTTTGAGGCTCCATTACCATATAAGAGGGGATTTGTATATCTTTTAGAATCTTTGTCATTTTGGAGAGAAGAAGGCCAAGTTTAGGGTTCTTGACGGTGGAGAAGCGGATTCCAGCCACGAGAAAGGGTAGATCTGAACTTTTGAAGTCATGAACTGTAAGATCTTTATAGTTTTGTGTGTTCCTTTTCTCGCTATGAACTAATCTCTCCAAATCTTGTATAAGGAGAGTACTATGCGTGTTTCAATGGTGTAAAACTCTTGGTTGTTGAGATTTGTTGAATGATTTTTCATATTGTGAACTTTTGAATTAATTTATGAGATTTTTGGTTTTTGTCTTCATCTTATGTTTCGTTGCGAGAATCGAGAGATGAGCGGCGTAATATTGGTTTGACGGCGATTTCATTGCACCGCAAGATTCGAGAGAGGAGTGATGTAAAATGTTTAACCAAAGATCTCTACTTTCGCGTTGTATTTCGAGATTCGAGAGAGGAGGAGTGTAATCGCTCATTAGTTCACCGTAGTTTAGAGGAGAGGAGGAGACTCCATCCTTTTGCTAACAATTTGATTTTTATGTTAAGCAATATTCTTCATTCCTTTTAAGTTAGAGATAACTAGGAGAATTTAGGACGTTGGGATTTCCGAGATTCGAGAGATGAGGATTTCTTCTATAAAAATCATCGCATGATAATTCATTCAACATTCTTAACTAATATTATTTCTACGCACCATTTAGACGCTCATAGGAAATCTAAATACAAGACTATTTTCTCCAATTGATAAAAGTATTCTTCAAAGATTTCAAGTAGTCTACTTAATTTAATTCTTACTTAACCATCTCAAGTAGTTAACATAAGAACCATCTATTTCGGCTTGTTTGGATTTGAAGAACGGTGTAGCTAGTAATTGCAAGCCTTAGGTTAACCACCTCTCCGTAGGAACGATCTCACTCACACTTTATTACTTGGTCCGACACGTGCACTTGCGTAAAATATACATCCGCTACGGGCGTATCACGCACTTGAAGCGGAGCGTTGTAGTGCAATTTCGCTTCAATTCCTCGACCATTTTCATTTCAATGACCTTTATATTTTCTCTCCTTAAATTCCTTCAAATCAAAAAGATTCTAAGAAAAGTTAAGAAGAAAAACAGCCTGTACCGCTAAAGCAAGCTCACCTGACAGATGCAGCAGGGCTCTTGTTCTCCAGATGCTACCTCCAGTTTGCAAGTTGAATATCTCTGATTCTTTAAGCATTTCAAAATGGCCTGCTCACAAATTAAGTCCTGTGCTCACATAGCCAATCCTCCCTTCCAAGGCTAGTGGCTCCTAGAACACGTCGTAGTTGGATATGCGCCACGAGAAAATTATAAAGGTGTGCATGAAGACTAACCTCGTAAGACATGTTGTCAACATCAAGGCGGATGTCTCGGTGTCTGTCGTTCACACCATGGCGTACATAAAGTCATGATTGGCCGAGAAGGACGACGTCTGTTGGGAATGCGAGCAATCAATCCCGACCAGAGCACCTATTTTAAATTTTAGGCGAGCAACCTGCGCGACCGCATTGAGCGGTATGCCATCGCAACAAAATAACACAATGCAAAAAGAATAAAAGCACACAGAGATTTTAACGTGGAAAACCCAATTGGGTGAAAAACCACGGGACGATCGGAGTCCAACCCGAAAAGCCTCCACTAAAAGTGTGTGAAAAACACACGCACGGATTACAGGCTTTCCCTCCATCGATCCACAAAGGATCTTCACTAGCTTCACACTTCACAATACAATAAATAGTAACAGAAAAATTGCAAGTTACCGACCGGCGGATGAGACAGATTACACAAATCCTCTCCAAGATGCCTCTTCGAATCCTTGCCAATATCTGCTCCAGATCCAATCCGTGTAGGCGAAGTACTCCTTGTCAACGTCGTACAACAACGTCTGAAAGCTCTCCCAAACTAAGACGATTGCCGCACGGGAAACGGAGGACGGAGAGGAGTTCCCGGCAGGATGTGTTGAACGGGAAGTAGATGAGTAGGAGAAGACGGTGGAGGAGGGGCTTACTAGGTCGGAGGAGGGAGGCGGGGAAGATGGTTCCGTCGACTGCGGCTAGGGGCTAGGTTGGGAAGCAGCGAACGAGCGTGGAGGCTGTACCGAGGGCGTCAGGATGAGGGATGGGGCAGCTTATCGGAAGTGGGGGTGGACGGGGCTGAGCAAGCTGGAGGCAGAGGGGAGGAGGCGGCCTGGAATCGCACCAGGGGCGGGAGTGGCTCCGGTGTCGCACCAGAGAGCAGGACCGAGCGGTTCTAATTTTGCGTAAAACCCTCGATGCCTTCACGAACCACCGGCTGCTCTATAAATAGACTTATTATCAAACTGTCTGCTGTAACTGCAAACCTAATCAAAAAATAAACCTCCCGATCGGACGGCTAATACTGTTTTGGTCCGATCGGGGCTAAATGCACCTCAAAATAAAATACATAAAATACAAAAGTGAATAGAAATGATCATCCGGACGCGACCACGGGCTCCGATCTCCCGTCCGGGCAACGGATCACCACCTCCTGCGGGAATATACGCGCGTCGGTCATGCCGCGCCGTCAACTCCCCCCGGCTTAAAGGCACTCAACTCCGATGAGTGTAGATGCTCCAAATCACTATGTAGACGTGGGGCGAGTCAACTCCCCCCGGCTTAAATACTACGGTTAACCACTTCAGTTTGTCCGTCCGTCTGCGGGTGGTAGGTGGAGGAAAACATCAGGGTCGTACCCGTCTTTTTCCATAAAGTCTTCCATAAGTAGCTCATGAATCGCATGTCGCGATCAGAGACTATGGAGATAGGGAGATCATGGTACTTAAATACTTCTTTTAAAAAAATACGCTACTACGTGGGAGGCGTCAGCGGCCGAAATGCGTCATCTTGGAGAAACGATCAACTACAACAAATATTGAATCGAGCTTTCTCAGAGTGCGAGGGAGCCCGAGAACAAAATCCATACTAATATCAGACCAGAGCCTCTCAGGGACGAGAAGTGGAGAGTATAGCCCCGTGGGTTGGCGAGACCCCTTTGTCGTCTGGCAAACTCTACAATGCCTCACCACTTTGGTGACGCCTTTCTTTAGGCTGGGCCAGAAGAAACGATCCTCAACCAACGAAACCGTCTTATCTATACCAAAGTGCCTCGCAACTCCGCCTGCGTGTAGCTCCCAGATAAGAAAATCTCAGAGGGATGACTGAGGAATGCAGAGACGAGAGCTCATAAATAAATACCCATCAGATATCGAATAACTCTCCTGAAGGTCGGGCGAGTCTTTCGACAGCGCGGAATAAATATCCCCAAAATCAGGGCACTTTGGGTAAGCGTGAGCTAGCTGCTCAAACCCCACTACTCGGGTGCTCATGGTGTGGAGGATGCTAACTCGACGACTCAATGCGTATGCCGGTTTGTTCTCAACACTCGTTCGGTACTTAAGAACATAGTGGAACTCCTGCATATACTCCACCCATTTGGCGTGACGGTGAGCCAATTTCTTCTCGAAATCGAGATATCTCAAGGCCTGTTGATCTGAATATAAAATGAACTTTGTGCAGGAGATAATGTCGCCAGTATCGCAGTGCCTGCACAATGGCATAGAACTCCCTATCATAATTTGAATATTTTTGTCGGAGCTCGTTCAACTTCTCGCTAAAGTAGGCCACTGGGTGGCCTTCCTGACTAAGGACTGTGCCAATACCAACTCCTGACGCATCACAAGCTACCTCAAAAGGCTTAGAGAAATCTAGTAAGCTTAAAACAAGAGCAGTATACAGTTTTTCTTTGATCTCCTCAAAAGCTCGAGTGGCAGGCTTCGTCCACACGAAATCACCCTTACGAAGACAGCTCATAATGGGGGCCTGACTGAACTGAAGGCACGGACAAACCTCCTATAAAAGGTGGCAAGTCCATGAAAACTATGAGCCGCATGGATGTTTGTCGGAGTGGGCCACTTTCGGATCGCCCTAACTTTGTCAGGATCGACAGAAATACCAGATGCCGATACAACATAACCCAAGAAATGAACGGATGTGGATAGGAACGAGCACTTCTTTAAGTTGATGTATATATGCTCCTTTCGGAGAAGCTAGAACACTAGGCGAATGTGGTGTAAATGCTCGGTGCGACCATGGCTGTATATCAAAATATCATCGAAATATACGACCAAGGATTTGCCCATATAGGGCCGCAGAACCTGAGTCATCACCCTTATAAATGTACTGGGTGCGTTCGATAATCCGAAAGACATCACCAACCACTCGTACAGCCATCCTTCGTCTTAAAGGTCGTCTTCCACTCATCTCCCTCTCTAACTCTCTAGATCTCCAGAGTATTGCAGACTATGCTTTCCTGTTTGACTTAGGTATGTTGTAATTTTCGAGGGAGAAAATTTTCTTAGGAGAGGAGATTTGTAACATCCGTTTACGGACACAAAAATAAAAAAAGAAAAAGCTGAAATCAGAATGAGCACGATTAAAAAATAAGAAAAATCAGAATGAGCTTAAATCAGAATATATATATATATATTCTGCATATATATAAATGCACGTAAATCGTCAAATAAAAAAATGAATGGTTAGCGATAAGATCCATATTTAAAAGGATGCTGGCGCACGGCCGGGAAGGCGGCCAAGCCGACCGCCCCTCCTCGGTCGTCGGCATGCGGCCGAGGGAGCTGTCGGGCCCGCCGCCCCTCCTCGATCGCCGTCTCGTGGCTAAGGGAGCGGCCGAGCCAGCCGAGGGATTTGCCGGGCCGGCCGCCCCTCCTCGGTCGCCGGCTCGTGGCTAAGGGAGCGGCCGAGCCAGCCGCCCCTCCTCGGCGGCCGGCTCGCCGACCCTCCTTGGCCGCCGGCGCGCGGCTGAGGGAGCGGCCGAGCCGTGTAACCAGCATAAACAATAACAGAAATATTTATATGGTGTGCGGATAGCCGTGTAACCAGCATAACCACCTTCTGGAGGTTATAAAAAGAGTCTCAGGGCTCCTCATTTCTCACCTTTTTTCCTCCGAGTCTTCTTCTTCCTCAGGTCGGAGCACTGCCAAATTTTTTCGACGAGCAACATCCCGAGGAGGGGCGGTCGGCTCGGCCGCCTTCCCGGCCGCGCGCCGACATACTTTTAAATATGGATCTTATCCCTAACAATTCATTTTTCTTATTTGATGATTTACATGCATTTATATATAGTTCTATCTCCATTAGAAAAAAAGCATGGAAAAGATCATATATATTTTGGAATTCAGGTTGCAATTGAGCTGAGCATGGTGGCGGGGAAAGAGCGAGGGACGACAATAGTGGAGGAGGATAGGAAGCAGGGGCCGTCCCTTCTTGTTTTAGGGCAGAAGAAGCGATCCATGACCTGGAGGCTGCTCATGGTTTGGGCCGGCGCTGGAATGGCGATGGCTGGAGTTGTGGAGTATTGCGTGCACAACTCCTCGTGTATGATGCTGGCCGTGAGAAGGAAGGGCCGGAGAGGCGGCGCAGTCTATTTGATCACCACCAGGAAACACAAAGATTCAAGAGTAAGGCTTTATTTGGTAGAGCAGTGATGATCATAAACACAATGATTATAATGGTCGTGCAATTGTAAATGTTATTTTCAATGTAATTTTGCATGGTGAGTTAAGTTATGGTGTTATTTTGTTCAAATTTCATGCTATTTTTTCTCTGTGCTTAAATATACTTTTCACGATTTAATAAAATTTTCAAGTACCATCAAAATCAGGTCATTACATTCTCCTTCAATCAACATCATTTTATATAAGATTTATAAGAATTTATATGAAGCACGCTTGATATTCAGACAAAAAGTTTGGCAGTTTTCAAGTACTGCTTTAGGAGTGCTGAGTCAACCGCAACAAAATTTAACTATTATTTTCAATGTAATTTTGCATCGTGAGTTAAATTATAGACTTACTTTATTTAATTTATATATAAGATTTATAAGAGCTTATATGTCGCACATGTTGAATCCATCAGGCGTTGTTGTGCCCCCTTTCATCTATTCATGCTTCTATATATTTATCTACTGAATCTCCATATAAAAGCAATTCAAAAAACAACAAATCAACATGACTAATAATAATAATAATAATAGTAATAATGCAACAATAAATAAACTCAACAATTCCAAACGATGAAATTTATGATAAAGAACACAGGGGTGGACTCAAGCACAAGCTTCCACTTTAGGAAAGAAGAACATTAAAATCAACAACAAAAGCTTTGCAGAAACAAATCACACAACATTATTAATTATTCAATGAAAAACTAGTTAGAAGCGGAGACCGGAACCCATAAGCTTTTGTTCGGTGATGCTATCTATTCTCCGACCCATCTCCGGAGTCAGATGATTCACCCAATCCCCAACCCCTCCCTTTCTGTATAAGAGTGACTTCTTAACTGACATGCCTTCATAAAAAAAACTTTCATTTTTATTGTCTTCAACTTTTTTTAGGCTATCAAAGCTGCATAGCCTCGTTAACTCCTCCACCACCCCCATGCTCTCCTCTTCCTCTGAGAATTCGCACCCCATGAATATTGCCATCCTTCTCATCACTTTTGCAGGGTCATCGATCATCTCCTCGTACCTTAGGAATAATACCTTACCAGAATCGGCCAAACTTTCCCTCCAATACTCGAGCGCATGCTCCCATACAGGCCCATAGGCTTGGACCTCTGCGCAAAATAGCTCAAATAATTTGTCAATATCAATACCGTATATGTTATTATTCATCATCAAGGAATTGTAGAATTTCCAAGAGGATGTGAACGCGTCCTTGGGTTCTCTGCAGACATAAATGATCTTACAAGCATCGACAATCGACGCTGGCAGCAGAGAGAAGGGCGTGTGAAACGACAGGAGCCTCGGCGATGGCATGGAATCTACAAAGGCATGATCGAGTCCTCGGATGACCGCGTCCAAGAATGGAACGCATTCGTGTGGATTGAGGCTGAGGAGCGGATGAGGGGCGGAGGTCAAAGGGCTATATTCTTTTCGATGGAGGATGGAAAAGGCGAGGGCTTTGAGCCAGATCGTTCCCGCCTTTCGCATGGAGGCGACGAACACGTCGGTGGGACGAGGCGCGAAGGTTTTCTCCAAGGACCTGATCCTTACGAGATCCTTCTCTGGGATCCAAAATTGTTTGTAATTGCGCAAGGAAGGCAAGTCCTTGTGGGAAGGAAGGCCGGAGATGAACCGCTCCTCTTCCTCCATTGCTGTGATATTAGATTCATTGGCATCAGGACTGCCCATTTCTTTATTTTGCTTTAAGTTGCTTTGCTTTGCTTTCTTTAGTAGAAGTGTATTAGGCTCTGCTGCTCCTTTTTATAGCAGCGATCTTCTAAGGATTTAGTTGTTATTATTATCTTAAGATAAGATGCCCGCATGATGGCTTGAGCCGAGAGCAAAA